>PVKS010034663.1:0-20700 GCA_004027875.1 Aplodontia rufa
CCCCCAGCTCCTGTGGCTGACACTTGGTGATGCACAGCTCCCCCAGCTCTCGTGGCTGACACTTGGTGATGCACAGCCCCCCCACCAGCTCCTGTGCTCACACTCGGTGATGCACAGCCCCCCACCCCACAGCTCCACCTGCGGAGACTCGGTGATGCACAGCCCCCAGCTCCCACGTGGGGCTCCTGGGATTGGATCACTGCGTGCGGGAATTCAAGGGTCAAGCACAGAGCCCCTCCAGGGAGGCATTTGGCAGACTGCATGTGGGTGCGCTGGGCCCTCCTGATGGCGGCTGCTGTGTGGGTGCTCTGGTCCCCGCACTGCCCCGGGAAGATCTGAACAGAGCATGTCGCACCCTCTGCTCAGGGTGCGCTCCGCCATGGGCTGCCTTCAGGCACATCACATGACAAATACGGAACAAGTGTGACAGAACAGCAACGGGTCCCCAACAACAAAGTTGGGGGAGACACCACACACCCAGCTTTAAAGATTTTGCTTTAAATATAATTCTAACCCTGGCGGACCCAGTCGTTGGTGAACTGTGCTCACACGTCACTGTGTGCCGGCGCCGCTGGAGCAGAAATGCCCAGAAAGTCCTCATTGGTGTGCGTCTTCGCCCTCAGCAAACCCTCTGCGTCTGGTGCCCCTTTTCCGGCACAGGGCGTCCACAGCCTGGGAGGCGTCTGCTCAGGACCTCCAGGAGAACGCGCGGCTCTGCCCCAGGACTGGTCGTGTGGATGCAGCCCCTCCTCGTCCTTCATGGTGAGCAGATGGCTGCTGTGGGCTCACTGGAGCTGAGTGGTCACCACGGAGGAGGAGGCGTCCGAGCCACAGCCCAGGTCACCCACCCATGGCTCTGACCTTTAGCCGGGGGCGTGGAGTGCTTCTCTGTGTCGGGAGCTGGGTCTGGAACTGCAGGAGTTGCAGTGACAGGAGGCCTGGGTTCCAGCAGGACCTCGGGGCAGCAGGACATGGAGGAGGGGACGCGTTCAGAGGTGGGCTGGAGGGTGCCTGTTGGGGAGGGGAGGTGGCCACTTAGACTGGGTGGCTGGGACAGCCCTCCAGTGGCCACATGTCCTCCGAGAGCTGAAGAGTGACACAGGCGCCGTCCAGGGTCCTGCGGCTGAGGTGGCCACAGCCTCCTGGCATCCTTCTCCTCAGATGCACACCCAGAAGCACAGGTGATGTGCTGGCCACTGGGACCTTAGTAAGTCCCAGTTGCTGCCACTGCCCAGCAAGCCAAGGGGACAGGGAGTGAAGGTTGCCTCGGACTTCCTGGGTCTGAACCATCTACCCCTCCACAGTTAACCTCGGTGCTTCCCCTATGAGGGACTTTGGTCCCGATACCCGTGTGAGAAATGGATTCAAGATCTTGCGTTAATATTGAAATCCATATTGACTTTCTAATGCGCTGGATGGTGGTGGAGGCAACGTTTCCCATAAAATTCCTTTTCTCTTTCTTGTAACAGTCCTTCGTCTAAGATGTGCTGTATGATACGGATGAGAGTCGGTGAGTGCCCCCCACACGCACCCCAACCCAGAGGTGTGTCTCAGGTCCCAGGCGGAGGCCTGAGCAGGCAGCAGGGGTCCCGCAGAGGCGCCTGCTCCAGGAATAAGCAAACTCTACTGCTCCTTGGAGTTTTGCTGGAACCTAGGGAAAATGTCTTTCTCATTGCTGAGTTCATAGTGAAAAGGATGCTCTCAGCTTTGGTTGCTGGGAGCCACCGTGCCCAGTCTTGGGAAAGGCTTAAGACAAGAGTGCAGGGAGGAAGTGGAGGGCAACACTGCATGGGATGGCCGAACTCCTGGATCCAGCCACGCCTAACGCTTCACCCTTTATACTTCCAGACACAGGACGCTTTACTGGTTTAAGACAATCTGAGTTGTGTTTTGTCATTGTTAGCAAGATCCCTAACTAATGCATCAATAACAAAGTGGGGACTGCAGAGTGGGTGCCACTGGGGAAGGCAAGGGAGAAGGATGAGGAGCCGGTGGCCCGTGAGGGCAAAGCCACAAGCAGATAGGAAAGATTAGAGTTGGGTGAGGATGGTGAGCAACACCAAACGTAGCTGAAACCGAGCACTGTGAACGGCCTTAGCACAAAGGAGCGGTGACAGCAGGAGGAGATGGAAATGCGATTCTGGGCTTCATCCCGGCACAATCCGCACACCAATCGATCGGAGTACAGTGGACCCTAAACACATTTGATCACCGCGTGCCAGCTGAGAAACACACAAACTTCTACGAGTGGGTGCCGTGGGAGACACCGCGGTGAGCTTTCTTATTGATGTGATCTCTTCATGATCCGGCACAGACCCACACAGGCCTGCATCATGGTCAGGGAACAGGTGCTCAGAAGGACTTAATGGAGCCCCCAAAGCCATCCATGCAGGGGCCGCTGCTCTGCACGACCTAGGGAAAGTGCCCCTCTCAACCAGCCTTCTGGGGGACACACAATCTGCAGAGCTGGGTGTTGAGGTCTTTGTGCCGTTAGGAGAGGGACAGGAACGGACGCAGGCCCATGGCCAGACATAGGGTTTAAAGTGGGCAGCACTCTCACCCCTTGTGACTGGGCCCTCTGTGCAGGTCACCCCCATGCCCTGAACAGGGGCCTCATCTTCCTGCTATTGTGTTGACCTCCGCGCCTGGAACCCAGCCCACCTTGCCCCGAGCCTCCTGAGTGGGGCAAAAGTAAGGGTCCAGCCAGGGTCTGTGCTGGGACACTGCAGACCTCTGGCCAGGCTCGGTAGGGTGGACAGTGCACAGGCACAGCCCCCATGAGGCCCAGCTCTGCACCTGGGGCCCCCAGCTGGCAGCAGGGAGCCCCACGGTTTGGAGGATGGAGATGTTAATCCCAGGGGCACCCACGAGCACATTTGTTGAAGGACTGGGGACCGTGGCCTGGTGGAGCTGACCTCTAGTGCTGATCTCTGCCCTGCGGCTTTGGCACTAGGGCAGGAAGCAGCTCCTCCCATGTGCTGCAGGTGATGATGGCCTGGGCTTGCCCAGCGGGTCCTGGCTCAGCCTGCACCTTTACACTCACGAAGAACCCTGTGGTGCCCAAGTCACAGGGCGCATGATCAGCCACACAGCCAGCCCTGCCTGCAGCACCTGCCACGCCTGCTGGCCCTGGCACTGTCCTTCAGCTCTGGAGTGGCCTTGGGGTCCTGCCCTGTCCCAAGTGGGATTCCCTGACCTCCTCCGCCTCAGCCTCCTCATGGCTGGCATGGGGATGACAATGGCCTCAATGACACAGGGCATGGCAAGCACAAGGACAGAAGCAGCCAGCTCTGACTGGGCCTGGCCCAGAGCCTGCAGGGCCAGAGTCAGGCGGGAGGTCACCCGGCAGGCCAGGTGCCCTGGACTTCCCTCCCTAGCCTCAGGATGGGACTTCCCAGAAGCTGCCCTGTGGACAGCAGCCTGCATGTCCCCCTGGGGCAGAGCCTTGAGGCCGCTGCTGCCTGGCCTTTCCTACTGCAGTGGAGCAGCCAGGACGCGCTGCTCATCCTCCAGCCATGAGGCCAGGCCAGCTTGGGGGCTGGATGTCACTGCAGAGAGAGCTCCTCATGGAAGTTTTGAGGGTGTGTGCGTGGAGCACCGTCAGTGGGTGGCAGCAGCAGGGACACAGAGGGTCAGGGTGCATCCCATCTTCCCAGGCCCACATTCCCACTGGGAGAGCAGAGGGACCCTGAGGTGTCAGTGCCACTCCCCTCTCCCAGAGCCCTCAGTGTAGGCACCGGGGGTCAGGACACGTTTGCAAAGCCCAGAAACCTATCATCGAGGTCCAGCAGGGGTGAGCACCCGCTGAGCCCCGGGGTGTCCATGGGGACCCCTGCTCCTCTGCTCCTGCTGGCTCCAGCTGCCCTGGCCTCGACCCTGTCACACCCGGCTCTTATCTCTCTCGGATTTCCTCCCACCTTTCTGTATGGTGATGCTCGCTGCTGCAGTGGGGGCCACCTGGATAATGCGGACTAATGTCATCGCAAGGTCTTCAATGCAATAGGTTCTTTTTCCAAATAAGCTCAACCACACAAGCCCTGAAGGTCAGGGTGTGGGAGCAGCATTGTGCCAGCACCTGGAGTGCAGAGCTGGGGCTCTGATGGTGGCACCTGTCACATTATGGCTCTTGCCTGTCTCTGTGGCCCTGGGCAGGAGGAACTTCACAGCTCAGCCAACTCCAGGCTGCCCGGACCCAGTCCCAGCTGAGGTCCACCTTGCTGCAGCTCCAAAGGCGTCCACACAATGTCATGTGAATGTCTGGGTGGGAGGAGGCCAGCTCTGCCCACTCGGGTGCACCTGGTGCGTGCTTCACCCGCTAGGGCACCAGGAGGATAGAGCAGATGAGTGTGCTTTCCACAGGAGCGGAGGGACACACAGAGGCCAGCCCTGCCGACCACAGCCTGCTCTGGCTTCCCGGGTAGCACCCGCCCAGCACCCGCCCTTGCCACAGCAGCCTGTGTGGTCCTGGGAAGACCCAGTATCCCTGGAAACCTCTGTGACTCCCCACTCCACCGCACTAAGTGAGGCCTGCTGGATTTCTTTGCCCACCTCTCCAACTCACCTTCCACCACCTCCTTTCCCACACTTAGCCCAGCCCCACCCCATCACACCGCAGGGCTGGGCCTTCCTCCAGAAGTCCCCCAGTCCTGCCTTGCCTCCAACGCGGCCTGCTAACGGATGCCTCCTCCAACCCTCCCAACCGCAGCCCTGTTCCAGGGCGCCCACTGGGGTCCTGCAGGTCCCCACGCCACGCATCCCCTGAGCTGCTCTCACGGCTTGGAATGGTGGAGCCCTAGCCCGTTCCCCTCCAGAGCATGAACCTCGGGGTGCAGGTGAGCAAGGCTCGCCAGGAGAGGGGCTGCAGTGGCTCTGGCACAGGCCTGGTGGAGCAGGAGCAGCACATAAACATGCTGCCAATGCAGGGCGACCCATGGACACCAAAGGCACCGTGAGCAAAGCAGCCGGGCAGGGCTGCCAGGGGCAGCAGTCAGCGGGTGCGGGGAGAATGGCCAAGGTGCCGCCTCTCACCTCTGAGATGAGGTGAGGTAAGGTGTGTGCGGCGCGTGCAGAGGAGAGAGGGGAGCAGGAGTTTGCGGTGATGCTGATGGGCCTGGAGCCCAGGCCTTCCCCAGGTGACAAGAGGGAGCTGCCACCTGGACATTGGGGACAAAGCAGAAGGCCACCTGCATGGGGACTTCCGTCCCGCTGAAACTGGAGGCAGAGGTGGCAGCAGAGAGTGGGCACAGACCAGACCCAGGCTGGAGGACAGTACGAAGCTGACGAGGGACTCCATGGGGGCTGCAGCTGACTCCCAGGGACGGGGAGTGGGGTGGCGGGATTTGGGGCCCCTGCTTTGCTGAATGGATCAGGATTTTTGCTCCTCCAAGGCTGATAAGACTGGGAAACTCCCAAGTGCCCCAGGAAAGGAAAGCGCTGGCAGGTGCTGTTGCTCCTGAACAACCTTGCCTTCCAGGCGGTGGAGACAAACGAAGAATGTAACCAGAAAAAAAGCAAGCAACCAAAGAGTGCAGACTAGTTACGCCCACATGGCTCGTGGCCCACGCAGGTGCCTTTCCAACTGCTTAGCCGGAACTATCTCACCTCTCCTTACCCTAAAGCTCAGAAAAGAGGTGTTATCAGCCACATTCTATAGCACAGCAAACAGAAATGACTCAGAGAGGGTAAGTAACTTATCTGAGGTCACAGAGCTGAGGTCAGGGTACACTAACACACACTGTCCCCACTATCTGTGACACTGAATGGCCCCTCCAAAGAAGAGGAAGCCAAACACAAGAGGAGACGGTGACACAGGCAGTCCAGTTCAGGAGGCACAGGGGAAGGCCATAACCACTGCTGGACCCTGCGGGAGTTGACTCAGACAGACCCCTTTCTGAAGGCTAGCTGCGAATCTTCCCTGAGCTGTGCCAGCCTGAGGCAGGCCGTGGGGAGAGGACCTGGGAGCCCTGCTCCACCTCCATCGCAGGCCTGCAGTTCCCACAGCTGTGCTGAGACCTCCCTCAGCCTGCCTCATGGTACCTGGGCCTCAGGTCCGCGTCTCATGGCAGAGCTCAGCCGGAGCCTGGCCTGTGTCAACGCTCAGTTACCTCTGGCTCTGTGGCCCGAACACTGCCGTCTCCCCACAGTCACATCCCAGCTCCTCACCCAGAAACAGCTGCTCGGCTGGGCACCAGGACGAGCCCCACTGCTCCGAAGGCCTCCCTGTGTCCTGGCAGTGTCTTTGTCCTCACCTGTGAGGTGGGGTCTGCAGGTCCACCAGCATCAGGCCTGGAACCCCCACTCCCTAAGGGGCGGGGCTGCCCAGTGGAGCTCATGGGCCACAGGCAGGAGTGGGTTCCTTCTGCCTGAGGCAGGGCCTGAAGGCAGCCTGCCCAGAAGGGACAGCATCCCTGTCTAATCTGGCCTCCTTTGTCACTGTGCAGGGCAGAGTTCTGTCCCCTGGTGACCCTTGTCTGAGGACCAGCAAGCAGAGGGTCCCAGGGCCCAGGAGTGAAGCAGAAAGGCCCAGCTGGGAGGCTGGGCAGCTACCCCAACACCTGAGCAGCCGAGGAGGGGGCAGACGTAGGGCAGGGGCCAAGAGCTGGGCTGGAAGCTGCCTCCAGCAAACGCCCCCCAGAGCTCTGCCCACGCTGCGGGTCTGTTTGTTTGGACTTCAGAGCTGACACCACCAGCTCCCCTGTTTAAAGCAGATACTGTCCTTGCGACCCGATGGCTCTTGGACCCCAGTGTTCTGTCCCTTCCTGTCTCTTCTTTCCCCCTTTTCCTTTTTATCTTCTTGCTGTTGTTGCGTTGCTGCTGAGACAGAAAAGAAGCGCTGTGTCTTTAAACAGCCGGGGCAGTAAAAAGGCTAATGCGCTGTGGAAGAGAAGGAGTTTAATCTAATTTAGTTGGAGGGTGTCTGTCGGCGGTGTTGTTTTTTGGAGTGTGGGAATAGAGGAGAGAAGCTGCCCCCTTGAATGGTCCCTTCTGCGCCAGAAGCAGTAGGGAGCCGTGGACGCCAGCGATCCAAGGCCCGGCCTTGAAAGAGGATTAAAGAAACGCTCTGATTTGCAATTCACACCAATGCACCCCACGGAACCTTTGGTAATATTTCAATCCACATTTCAAGGGAAGTGGCCCTAAAATAGCAGCCTAAATTGTTCTGCGGCAGCCCCCAGCCTGCGCTCTTCCATTTCCCCGGGCCCCGGGGGTGGGGGGCTTGTTTGTTGCTTAGCCCCCCAGCATCTAACCACTAGCGTGTGTAGGTGTGATTAAAACTTGTGCCTGTTGAATTTGCTGCCACCTGCACGCCTCCCTGCAGGTTTCCCTGCTAAATATCACTTTCATGCAGAAAAAGCTTGGTGGAGGTGGGGAGGGAGTGAAATTTGAATTTTCCACGCATGTTTCCTTGCTGATAAGTTTCTAAAGAAACTGAACGTTTCAGGGGAAATGCCCACCCCACCAGGCGATCATTAGTACACAGATCACTGCCACACTCATTGTAAGGTAGAGCAGCAAAAGTACCTGACTACAGACAAGTATAGATGACATGAAACAGAACCCAAGGGCCAGGGCCACTCGAGTGGGTGCTGCCCGAACAGCACCCAAGAGTCAGAACCCTTTTATCTTCAGATCCACCATCCCAACATTTTATTTCTTTTTCTAACCTCTGCTCACACCCCACGAGTTTACTCTTCCAATCAGCTAGTTCCATACTAAGCTCATGGTTTAATTTTATTCCTGAATGTCCCAGTACTTTTTATCTTAAAGAGATTATTGGTGTTTTCTCTAATCCCATTTCAGAAAACCTCCAGCAAGGCTTATAATTTCCATGGGCGATTACAGAGTAAGAAAAGATACAACTTTGATTGTTAGGAGTATCCGTGTCCAAGTACTTTATACTTTTGACTTTGCTAGTTTAAACTGAATGAAATTGGGCCTCTCGTTCAACTCTCTTCCATCCTCCAAAAAATACGTACTTCTTGTTCAAGATATTGCCTGACTCTTGAAATACTCGCTTGCCAAAGTCTTCCACTGTCCCTGGTGAGCATTTGCAAGAACTTGAAGGTAGATGGTTTGAGGGTAGCTTTCTGCTATATATATATTTTAGGGGACTGGGGGCAAGGTATTCCTTGTCTCTGCACGGTTATTTGAAATCATGTTTAATTATAAAGTTTCATTAAAAACCTTTGCTCAAAATTTTAGAGGCCTAATAAGATTTCCATTAATTTAAACATATCGCTATTCCCAAGACAGCCCCCAATCCTTTCTTTTCCCTCTTTCATCCATGGTTAAATATGTAAATAAAATGTCTAAAGTCATTCTTCAAAGAAGACAAAAGAAAAAAGAGCTGAGGGGAAAGACAGCCATAAAATTCCTCCCAATTCTCCACAACAGTTGCCAGAGGGGGGTCGCCAGCAGCCAGGGCTGAGCAGCAGGGGACCCGGCTGCTCCTCAGAGTCACACATCTCAAATCCCACACACAGGAGAATAAAATAAAATAAAATAAAATAAAATCTCTTTTCAGCTGGAGCCATCAAAAGACCCTTTTCATTTATTAGAGTTATCTCCTCTTGCTGATTTCTCAGAGTCTCTATTTTTCGATAATAATGTCTATTTGTTGGTTTCCCTGTCTGCTGAGCAGAACGAAGAGTTTCTACAGACATATTTTTATAAACCAGAAGAGAAGGCAGTCGAGAGGCTAAAATAATGGGTCTCAACATGGTGGAATCAAAACAGCACATAAAAGATCAATTAGGGGACACTCTCAAATGGCTGCACCCTGCTTTCAGGGCCAGGCTCCTCCCCTGGCAGAGGGGGACCGCGGTAACCCTGCAGGAAGGCCCTATGCGAGGAAAATTCTAGAAAAGCCAGGTGACGTCCAATGAATCTTTTCCAGCTTCAAGGTTTTGAAAATAGATTACTACTTAATAAATGATCTAAGCAAACTGTCCTCACACAACGGCAGTCTTTTAGCACCTGCGCGCTTTCTGCTTTCCCTGGAAGCCACAGCGGGAGGAGGTCTTGGGAGGCCCTCGGCCACTCACCCCGGCTCCACCAGTGTCCCCCTGAGATCCGGGCACGCGGCCCAGGGCTCAGGCATGAACACCTGCCTGAAGTGCTGAGATCTGGGCATGCCACGGCCTCGCACCTGACCCCTGAAGGAAAGCGCCCAAGTTTCCTGCAGATGCACACGTGCTCGCCTTGTTTGCATTAGGACCCCATCCTCTCGGGGAGGAAGTGCCCGGGTTGGGTCCTGCCACTGCTACAGGCTGGGCAGGCAGCAGCGGTGCCTAGCGGCCCCTCGGCCCTCCCGGGCGCTTCCTGGAGACAGCTGGCGGAATCTCAGCGACCCCCGCGGGGTCCGCCCACCCAGCTCCTCCCACGCCGCGGAGAGCTGCGGGTTCCCAGCCGCGACTGCGCACACCCGGCACTGCCAGAGTGAGCCTGAGGTGTCCCGGACAGAAGGCGGGGATGCGCCTCCGCGGAGGCCTCCAACTGCCCCCCTAAAGGTGGCGAGGGACCAAATCCTGGTTGGGGGCGGGAGTTTTCCTAACACTTCAAAGACCCGACCGCAGGGTGTGCGGGAGGACAGCAGGCCACCCCCCAGGGGCTGTTTATTCAAGGGTTAGTGCGGGAGGAGGGGAAGCACCCCAGGGATGGGGGCGGGTGCCGGTCGCACACGCCCTGTGCTGGGGCGGGAGGCCTGGTGTCCAGAGTGACCTTAGCACCGGGACCCGGCCCAAACCGGAGGGCGAGGAGGCCGGAGCGGGAGGCGGGGACGCCGCGTCTCCATTCTCCGCCTCTGCGCTTGGGGTCCCGGCCCCGGCGCGAGCACAGTCCACCCGCCAGCCCCACGGCGCCCCTCCCGGCCGCGCCGAGGAGCTGGGCCGGGCGAACCACTCGCCAAATAGTATAAATACCGAGGAGCGAATGACTTCCTATAATAAATAAACTCAGCCGACTTGAGAAGCCGCCAGCCCTGCCTGGAGCGACGCCCTCCACTCTGCCGCGCAGGCAGGCGGGTCACTGCGAGTCAAGCCAAGTCCCCACTGCACCGGCTGGGGGGCGAGAAGCCTGAGAAGCTTTCCCTCACTCCCGCCCTCTTTGAGGAGGACGCGGATGAGCAGCCCTAAAATCTGGATTCCCAGAGCCCCTCCCACTCCCCTGCGCTCGGCTCTTAGAAATTTCAAAGCAAACCCCTCCCTGGAGCCGGAGCCCCGCGCCCCAGGCTGGCAACCCCCGGCCTCGCGAAGAAGCCGGCCGTTTTACAAGCGAAGGGGCCGCTTTATGGCCAGAGCCATAAAACGCAAATCCCACCTCTCTTTGAAAGCGCCCTCCGCCTGGACCCACCATAAAAGCTGGGGAAGATGCACCCCCCGGCCCCTTGCAGCGGACCACCCCCCCAGTCCGGCTCCCGCCAGTCCCCGAACTTCCCGTAACCTGGGCGGTCCTTGGGGTGCCTGGGACAATCCCGAGGGCCCATCCCCCCGGTAAAGGGGGCGCCCGCAGACTGCGCCGCGGGAGGCAAAGTTGAAAGCCCGGCAAAGAGGGCGGCGAGCGGGCGGGACCTCCGGGCAGGGCTGGGGCGCACAGGCCCCCGCGCGCCTAGCCGGCTGCGGGGATCGGGGCTGGTGGCGGGGGGCTCGGCCCCTGCGGGGCGGGGGCAGGCAGCAAGGCGGCGCGCGGAGGCTGCCCCCGGCGCTCGGCTTTCTCATGCAAAGCAGCGGCGGGGCGGGGCGGCGGCCGGGGGCGGGGCCTGTCACCGCTCGCCTCTTTTCCCCTTTGCCTTTTTGCCAGACTTCTCATCCTGGGACGCAAACCTCACCACCGCTGCGGGCCGGGCCCGGAGAGGCCGGCGCAGGGAGGGAGGAGCCGTCCGGCCGCAGGACTCGGCGAGCCAGCTGGGCCACCGTGCGCCCACGCCGCCAGCCCTCTCCGGACGTGCGAACCCGGCGCTCCTAGAAGAGGCCAAAGTTTGCCGCGACAGTGAGTTGAAGCCCGAGCGGGGCGGCGGCGCGGAGAGCTCAGGCGGCTTCTCTCGCTTCCCGGTATTGTTTGCAAACTTTGCTCCCCTCCCCCGCCGACGCAGCTCGGCGGAGGCCGGGCGCGGAGAGCAGGGCCAGGGGCGCTGTGCGCAGCGCTCGGGCCAGGCTGGGCGGGCATGGGCGGGAGCCCGAGCAGGGGCGCGGAGCCGGGACCAGCAGCCCGTGCCCGAGAGCGGCGGCTCTAAGGGGCGCCGACTCCCTGCGAGGGAACCTTGGACGCCACCATGCAGCGCCCACGTCCCTGCCTGTGGCTGGTGCTCCAGGTGATGGGTTCGTGCGCCGCCATCAGCTCTATGGACATGGAGCGACCGGGCGACGGCAAGTGCCAGCCCATCGAGATCCCGATGTGCAAGGACATTGGCTACAACATGACCCGCATGCCCAACCTAATGGGCCACGAGAACCAGCGCGAGGCCGCCATCCAGCTGCACGAGTTTGCGCCACTGGTGGAGTACGGCTGCCACGGCCACCTCCGCTTCTTCCTGTGCTCACTGTACGCGCCGATGTGCACTGAGCAGGTCTCCACGCCCATCCCCGCCTGCCGGGTCATGTGCGAGCAGGCCCGGCTCAAGTGCTCGCCCATCATGGAGCAGTTCAACTTCAAGTGGCCGGACTCCCTGGACTGCAGCAAGCTCCCCAACAAGAACGACCCCAATTACCTGTGCATGGAGGCGCCCAACAACGGCTCAGAGGAGCCTAGCCGCGGCTCGGGCATGTTCCCGCCGCTCTTCAGGCCGCAACGGCCCCACAGCGCGCAGGAGCACCAGCTGAAAGATGGGGGCCCAGGGCGCGCCGGCTGTGACAACCCCGGCAAGTTCCACCACGTGGAGAAGAGCGCATCGTGCGCGCCTCTCTGCACGCCCGGCGTGGACGTGTACTGGAGCCGAGCCGACAAGCGCTTCGCGGTGGTCTGGCTGGCCATCTGGTCGGTGCTGTGCTTCTTCTCCAGCGCCTTCACGGTGCTCACCTTCCTCATCGACCCGGCCCGCTTCCGGTACCCGGAGCGCCCCATCATCTTCCTCTCCATGTGCTACTGCGTCTACTCGGTGGGCTACATCATACGCCTCTTCGCCGGCGCAGAGAGCATTGCCTGCGACTGGGACAGCGGGCAGCTCTACGTAATCCAGGAGGGGCTGGAGAGCACCGGCTGCACCCTCGTCTTCCTGGTGCTCTACTACTTTGGCATGGCCAGCTCGCTGTGGTGGGTGGTCCTCACACTCACCTGGTTCCTGGCAGCTGGGAAGAAGTGGGGCCACGAGGCCATTGAGGCCAACAGCAGCTACTTCCACCTGGCTGCCTGGGCCATCCCTGCAGTGAAGACTATCCTGATCCTAGTAATGCGCAGGGTGGCTGGGGATGAGCTCACCGGTGTGTGCTATGTGGGCAGCATGGATGTCAATGCCCTGACCGGCTTTGTGCTGGTGCCTCTGGCTTGCTATCTCATCATTGGCACTTCCTTCATCCTCTCGGGCTTTGTGGCTCTGTTCCACATCCGCAGGGTGATGAAGACCGGCGGGGAGAACACAGACAAGCTGGAGAAGCTTATGGTGAGGATCGGGGTCTTCTCGGTGCTGTACACTGTGCCGGCCACCTGTGTGATCGCCTGTTACTTGTATGAGCGCCTCAACATGGATTACTGGAAGGTGCTGGCCACACAGCACAGGTGCAGAATGAACAACCAGACCAAGGCGCTGGACTGCCTGATGGCCGCCTCCATCCCCGCAGTGGAGATCTTCTTGGTGAAGGTGTCCATGCTGCTGGTGGTAGGCATCACCAGCGGAGTGTGGATCTGGACTTCCAAGACGCTACAGTCTTGGCAGCAGGTCTGCAGCCGCAGGTTAAAGAGAAAGAGCCGCAGGAAACCGGCCAGCGTCATCACCAGTGCTGGGATTTACAAAAAAGCTCAGCATCCCCAGAAACCGCATCTTGGGAAATACGAGATCCAGGCCCAGCCTCCTGCCTGTGTGTGAAGGGCCTGGAGGGAACGGAGGGAAGGACCCGGCTGGCAGGCAGACCCCAAATAGGGTGCAGTTCCTGGCTGGCTGGTTGGTTTTTAAAATAAAAGGTTTTTATTCTTTTTTAAAAAAATAAATGGCAAGTTTTTACCCTGAAATTCAGGATGCCGTAATACGCTGAAAGTAAAGTGTACTTTAAGGGTTTTGTTTTGTTTCTCAGTGAAGGGGCGCTCCACAGTTTAAGTAGCCTCCGGTGTAACTAATCGGTGGCAAAGTAGTTGATTCAGCCCTCAGAAAACTTTTGTTCAGACCCTTCCACCAGTGTGCATCTGTGTGCTGGAGTTGGCTTTGCGACCCACTTATAAATGAGAGGCCAGACAACTTTTTTTTTTTTTGTAGATTAAAGAGCCCCCTTGGGTTTGGCAAAGGAGCCATCCCTGGGGACCCACCCCCAGCAAGTTTGCTGTGTGGGACACAAATCCTGAGCGCAGAGGAAGAACCCTGACAAGTCTTTCTACTCGGGTGGCTTTGGAGTCCCTTACAATAGACTCCGGTCTCCAGCTTCACGGAAGATCTTTTTCTAAGACAGAAACCTTTCCCAAACCTAGCATGTGGATCCAAAGATGTGCAATATATTTTTTTTTCTCTTTCCACGAAAATAAAAAGAAAAACAAGTATTTTGCTATACATAAAGACAACAAAAGAAATCTCCTAACAAAAGAACTAAGGGGCCCAGCCCTGGAAACCCTTTAGCGTTACATTTTGTGGCTTTTTAATGGAAACCAAGCCAAAGTTATACACGTTTGGACTGATTTGTGGAAAGGAGGGGGGAAGGAGGAGAATCTTTCAAAAGTACCCAAAGGGCTTATTGACTCTTTCTATTGTCAAACAAATGATCCCCATGAATAGATCAAGAAGCACTGGGCAGCAAAGACAAACTTTGTCTAGTGTCTTCTCTGCCGAGCCAGGGGAGGGGGACCTGCCGGTGTATACCTGTAATATAGGATATTTTTCATGCTCCACTATTTTATTAAAAATAAAAGATGTTGTTTAGTTTGCTGCTAAGTAGTCCCTGTGCCATGTGAGTCTTGCCTTCTGGGTGGCTAGAGAACAGAAACTTTCTCCCTCTGCTTTGTGGGCAAATTCTGGGTGCAGCACTAGCTGGAAACTTCTGGCTGTCTGCAGGATTGACAGAATCGACTCCTTCAGTTCATCCCGAGTGTGAAGTTGGAAGGGGCTGAGTGGCTGGACGTGAGGGCTCCGTGGTGACACACGTCCTGTAGGCCGCTGAGAGGGTATTTGCCTGTGAGCTGGACTGGCCTCCCGTGAGGTCCTTGCCAAGTAGTTCAGAGAATTAAATCAGAAGTGTTCAGTCGACCTGCTGGGTCACGATGTGCTGGCAGAGCTGTGACCCTCAGTCTGAAGCGTGCTGCCTCACTACAGCTCTGGGCCTTGGGGACAAGGGATAATCTGGATGGCCTGTCAGGGAGGGCGTAGGCCAGCTGGGAGTTGTGCAGCACTTCCAGGGCTCAGTCCTTCCGGGGTCCTTCTGGGGGTTTACCGCCAGAGCCGGAGCAGGCCTGGATTCTGCTAAAAGTTCCCACCGAAAGGACCCAAGGGCTGGGTCCAGCCCCAGCACAATGGGCCATCCACAGCTTGGCCCAAGCCGCCCACAGGCTCTCGTTTTGGACTTGGGCAGGCACTCTTAAGATCTTTGAGCGCTCCCCAGGCTCTCCAAAGCACCCAGCAGAAGCCAAAGCCAGCCTGTGCTGTGCCCTGAAGAGGTGGTTAGGAATGAGGTCTGGTGACTTCACACTGCCCCCTCTCCCAACAGCAACCAAAGGCCCAAAGGGGCTGCTCCAGGCCATTTGGCTGGTTAAGGACCAGGTTCCAGGAGCCAGAATGCCCACGGGGTAAGCAAAGTAAAATCCACAATGGCTCTTAATGGTGCATTAAGAGCAAAAAAAAAAATGTTTCAGATGAAAACGTATTTGTTGATTCTTCCATCCTGACCCCCAAAACACAACTTCCTGTACAGAAAAATCATTGTGCTTGTGTGTGTGCGAATATTGTTCCCTTTGGTGGCTAAGGAAACAGAACAGGGATGCGGCTCAGCTTTGGAGAAGTCCAGTAAGCGCACCCAGGGCTGCTGTGAGCCCGCAGGCAGGGCAGGACGAAGGCTCCGGGTTTGGAAATTACAGGGTCCCCGCCACCTCAGATCTGCCCACGCTCAGGTGTGCAGGCTCTACAGGTTGCTCCCCAGGGAGACGCGCACCAGCTTGGGTGAGAACGCGGGTGACGCCACCCCAGAAGCCCTGGTGGTCTTGTTTACAGAGGGTGTGAGCCTGTGGCTGCCACCAGAGAAGGGGCAGCTGAAGCGCTTCAAACAAACTGCTTCCACTTCCTGCCCCTCTCTCAGGGCTGAGCTGCGCTGAAATCCGACCCTAGATCCCAGCAGGCAGCGCAGTTTAGAGAAGCATCAGGGCTTAAAAGTTAGAAAACCAGAAGAAAAAATAAATAAAAGGAAAACACCACACTGTGGGTCCTCAAATTCAACCCATTGTAGGTTCCCAAAGAGACTTCATGTGTAGACTGCTCAGCTTCAGAGCCCCTGGCCTTAGTGCCACAAAAATGGCCTCCTGGTTCAGGTGGCGGTAAGTGGTGATGTCGGACGTAGGAGCACCCAGGGAAGGGGATTGCCCAAGGCCACACAGCCCTCTGCACCAGCCTCTCCACCTGGCGCTGCTCTGACCGCGCCAGGGCTGGGGAAAGTGGCTGCAAGGGGTGGCAGCCTGGTACGGGAGACGCACATCCACATCCTCCTCTGGCCTCATCAGGGCAGGCATCCCAGGGTGGAAGTATTTCCCCACGGCTGCAGATGCAAGTGCAGACCTGGCAGAGTGCAGCTCAGCAGCTGCGGGGCTGTGTGTGCAGCTGCAGTGGAGTGCACGGTGTGTGCTGGGAAGAAGTGCCATAAAAGCCCTGCTGACCATGGGAGTAGCTGCCTCACAGTTGCATGCTCTGGTTTCAGAGGTCAGCTCCTGAATTGTCCTGACCCGTTCAGACAGGTGCTCTTATCAGTTCACTCCACATGCAAAGACCCCAGTGCACAGAGAGGGTAAGTGAATTCCCAGGGTCACACAGCAAGTCAAAGTGAGAGCAAGGACAGGAACCAGGCAGCCTGGATCCAGGATCACCAGGAATGAATGTGGTGGCTGAGCTCACGCGATCCTCTGGCAGGGCTGGTGGTGCTGTGCGCATCCTTCCATTACAGATGGAAGTGCAACCTCCTGCCCGAGGTCGTAGGGCAGCAAGCAGGGAGCCCAGGATGTCCACCCCGGCCTCACAGCTCAGGAGCCTTGCCTCTGACCTCCTGGCTCTCCTGTCTCTCTAGGCCTACGGTGGGTGAGATCATTTCATCCCTGCAGCAGTCCTGAGTCTGCTTCTGCCACAAAGGCACAAGGTCAGGTGGCAGAGGTGCTACAGCAGCCCTGCTGCTGCTCCCGTCCCAGCAGGGCTGATGGCATGGCAGTGCAGGAGACAGGCAGGGTGGAGAGGGCTTAGGAGGCAGAACTAGCCGATGGGGCTGATCTAGGGAGAGGGACACCAGGGAACAGCCAGGGAGGACCACAGCCAGGGTTTGGAGGAGCTCCGGGTCTGATTCTTCCATATGGAGAGAGCTGGTCTGCATGTGGGCCTGGGTGTGAGACAGGATCAGAGCTGGAGATGGGGTTAGCCTGGGCTCTCCAGCCGTAGGGGATAGAGGCATCAGAAGGAAGGGCCAGGTCGAGCTTGAAGATACCATGAAGAGTAGTCCCTGACACCCTGGGCTCCTGTCTCACTTTTACATAGAGACGATAGAGGATTGGGAAGCTGAAGCAGGAGGATCACAACTTCAGAGCCAGCCTCTGCAACATAGTGAGGCCCTGAGTAACTCAGCAAGACCCTGTCTCAAAATAAAAAATAAAAAGGGCTGGGGATGTGGCTCAGTGGTTAAGCAAGCACTGCTGGGTTCAAACCCCAGTACCAAAAGGAGCAGGGGAAGAAGAGGCTAGAGGAAGATGGTGTCAAGTGTCTCACTGGAAGTCAAAAGACCCAGCCCAGGGGGACCCAAGGGGAGAACAAATCCCATCTCATGGAGAGCAGAAGCAGGACCCCTCCCGTGTCTATCCCCACATGGAGCCTCTGCATCTTTAACCAAATCCTGGGTCCCTGAGAAAGCAGAAGCTCCCAGCACTCTATGGGTGCTGCTTCAAAACCCGGAGAAGAGGAAGAAGCTCCACACATCTGGGACCTGGCCGCATCGCCCACAGTGTGTTTTGTTAGAAGGCAGAGAAGGAAACACACACAAGAACGGCACAGCTAGAGGACGCTGAGCTGGAATACAGGTCAGGGCTGAGCAACGTCTGGCCTCCACGAGGCCCTGGGTGCAGAGTGGGCACGCTCCTGCCTTCGTTGCTTCATCTACGAAGCAAGCGTGGCGATGGGCGCTGCCTCACCGGGCTGCCGCTCAGGGCAGCTGGGATTTGTGAGTGGCGGCTCTGCCCAGTTGTTCTAAGGGCTGTGTACTTGTTAGCCGGGTCGTCCCGTCCTACCCAGGGACTTGGTATGAGATAAATGACATCATCCCTGCAAGCACCTGGGCAACCGCTTGGTGTAGAGCGATGATCAATAAGTCATCGCCGCGATAATGTTTATTGTCCCCCCAAGAACGTCAAACAGGCACGCTAATGAGGCCCGATCTCTAAAGAGCCTGTTTTTTTCTTACAGAAACACTTTTCCCAACACGGTGTTCGGCTTTCAGAGAATGCCGGCCGCCCTTTCAGGTTTAAAAGGCAGGCATCGCCTGCGCGGCAGGGGAAGTACCTCTGTCTTCCTTTTTGAAGGCTCTCATCACAGCGGAGCCGGCAGTGGGACCTCACGTGCAGACGCCTCCTCTCCAGCCAGCGCTGCGGCGGGCTGTCATATGGAGATGAGGGAAAGCGGTGGGACTCCGGCAAGCGCAGCCGCTCTGGCTACACGGTGCGGGGGCTTTTTAATGTTTTATTAAGAGCGTGAAGGCCAACATGGAGGGAGGAGGGAAGCAAGCGTTTGAAATCAGCAAAGTGTGAGTTTCCGTGGCTGAGGTGAGCTGTCGTAATTGGGGACATCCCCAGGAAAATGACAGTGCTGGGTCCAACCATGTCCTCAGCAGCCCAATTGGACTTCTCCAAAGTCGCGGAGCTTCGCTGTGTTACTGTAAGATGTTTTTGATTAAGAATCCCTGGGGGGGGGGGTGCCAGGCTGTCCTCCGGGGACTCTAAGGTGGATGACAGACAGCCTTTGGGACATCAGCTCTGCAGCATGCCACCCGCTTCCCAGAGCCCGGGGATCTGGGCTTCTGTGAGGGGCAGGTGCCCTCCCGTGCACGAGTCCTCTGAGAGAGCTCTCTGCGGTTCTTGAGGGACTCTGTACTTCTGGGCAAACCCTGACAGCTCGGGCCAGCCATGCCCTAAATGTCCTAGACCCCCAGGCCAGCTGCTGCAGCAGCTGCTGCTCTGCAGGCGGGTGAGGGTGGCTGTGAGGCACAGGTGCCCCCACCCCGTGCCGGCAGGGGAGCTCACAAGCCCCACACCTCCCCTCCCCCAGGGAGCAGCACCTGCTCACCTCCTGGCCCCCTGTGTCCCTGCACTTGGACCTGGTGGCTGTGAGCAGCACCCTCCTGCCACTGCTCCATGAGCATGGCCAGGAGCCTCCCTGCTGTCAGGTCCCGACTCCAGCGCATGGCAGGAGGCTTGTGTCCCCGCTGAACGCAGCAGCAGGTTAGCCTGACCACACGTGGCATCCTGAAGGAAGCATGAGGTGTTCTGCTCTGTTTCCTGAGTTGGGTCTGAGCCCACAAAGCGCAGATCATTGAAGGACAGAGAAAAGGCCATCAAAGGATCTTGTTCTGTGGTGGTCACGATCACAACCATTTTCCTGTCGTTCAAAGCAACGCTCTAGCCATACTCAGGGTGCTGGTCACTTCTAGGAGAGCAGAGAGGGAGAAGGCGGCCCCAGACAACATGGGGCTTGTGTTCTCGTTATGTGCAATCCAATTCTGCCTTCAAAGGCTTCATTCTTAGCCAAAAGCTTTGCACATGTCCTAGATATAAGCAAACAAACAAAAAATACCAAGCAAGATAATTTCTGGACGAGGGCTGCATAAGGCCGTCAATCTGGTCAGAGTGGGAGGTGATTCCTCCTGGGGAGGGACAGAAGAATGGGGTTGATCATGTAGGAGAAGGAAAGGTCTAGAAAGGACAGATGTAAGGAAGACCGTTCTCTGCATGGAATGTGAAAAGTCATCCGTACAGCTGCTGCAATTGTTTTGTGACCATGAGGCAAAAAACGCAATGTGAAAGGCAGATCTCTGAGCTGACAGGCACAAATCAGGAAACAGCCAGCTTCGTGATGTTTCATTAAGCTTTTGCACCTCCGGGCTTCTTGTTGTGTAAGGTCATGAAGTGCCTGTATTTCCCGAGTGTCAGCAGCTTAGCGTCACCTCATCCGGCGCTTCCCAAAGCTCCCTGTGAGCAAGAATCATCAGAGGCTGAGGTGCAGGTGGGTCTGGCTGAGGCCTGAGAGCCTCAGCCTTGCTCCTGTCCCTCCAGGCCCCATGTGGGATATCGGGCTCTAAGTGACCACCCAAGTGCTGTCCAGAACTCCTCTGCCCTGCTCCTGGCCATAACACATGGACTTCTCTTGGGCCCCGCCCAGGTGGGTGTCCTGAACCGCACTGGCTCTCAGTTAAAGATCTCGCTAGAGTTGAGTTGGAGTCACGCTCTAAGCCCCTCGTGTGTTTTTATTGGGTGTGACGTACTCCCTGGATATTTCTTGACTCTGAACACTGTTGCCAAGTCCCTCAGCTTCCCCCTGCTGATGTCCTGAGAGCAGGCCAGCTCGGCTTCGTTCTTGTGGAGTACGGGGCTGCAGGTGGATGCGATTTCTCCAGGAACGTCTACCCAGGACTTCGCCAGAGGGAGCCCTGGACAGCCATGCAGACTCTACCCACACTCACGGGCATGGAGGGAGGTTTAGCAAAGCCTGTGGAAAGCAAGGCTGTTTCCCAATAGAGTGTGGGGCTGGCTGGACCCTGCAGCAGGAGAAAAGAGTGGTCAAGACCACTGGAGACCCGTTCTTCACAGCTGGCGGGGAGAACTAGCTAAAAATAGCAGGGAGGAGCTTTTGATTAGGACATCGGGGCAAAACCGTAGGCCCCTTATGCCAGCAGAATTCAAAACTACAAAGAAGTTCGCGTTGGCAGAGTCTGCGTCACCATGAAGGACCTGGAGCTGGACTTGGGAGGTACAGGGCCCTTTAGGGAGCACCATGGTGCCATGCCAGGCATTCATGATGGGTTCAGATGATTAGAGACCTGTACCACGAGCCTGGGAAGTAGGTTCCTTGTCCCCAAGTCAATTCCTAAGTGTAGCATGATTCCTGTTGAAGAGTCTGTGTTTTTGGAAGTAAAAAAAAAAATGTTAAATCCATTATATTTGACCAAATAACATAAGAAGAAAAAAAAAAAAGCCCTCATCACTCTGATAAGAAAGGACCCAATCTGGGGGACAGGGACAGGGGAATGAGCTATCTGCCCATGGTCACTAGTCCCTCATAGCGTAGAGCAAAGTGTCACATCCAGAAACCCGAGTGCATTTGAACTTTGTTTCAATTAATGA
>PVKS010034664.1:0-20698 GCA_004027875.1 Aplodontia rufa
TTGAGATGCCCCCTATTTCTTCTTTTCTATAGAGTAGTGTTTTGGCTAGTCTGGGTCTCCTGTTGTTCCATATGAACTTGAGAATTGCTTTATCTATATCTCTGAAAAATGCCATAGGTATCCTGATGGGGATTGCGTTGAATCTGTAAAGGGCTTTGGGTAGAATGGTCATCTTTATTATGTTGATTCTGCCTAACCACGAGCATGGAATGTTTTTCCATCTACTCAGGTCTTCTGTAATTTCTTTTTTTAGTGTTTGATAATTTTCTTTGAATAGGTCTTTAATATCCTTTGAAAGGTTAATACCCAAGTATTTGATTCTTTTGGAATTCATGGTGAATGGGAGAGATTTTCTGATTTCTTCTTCTGTGGCTTTGTTGTTGGTGTAAAGAAATGCTAGTGATTTGCTGGAATTGATCTTGTATCCGCTTACCTTGCTAAAGTCACCTATAAGGTCTAGGAGTTTTCTGGCTGATGTTATTGGGTCTTCTAGGTATAAAATCATGTCAATGACTTTTTTGAGAAGTGGTTCTAATCTTGAAGCTCAGCACTATTAAATGTTGGAAACTAAAACTAAATTATAATAGGAGATACTATGAGCTATAGGTAGGTCTAAAAACATTCCCGAAAATTTCCAGTTTATTTGTCCTCCCTTTTCTTCCTGGGAAGGAAGATTGTCTACGTTATATACCCCAAACTAAGATCAAATTAGAGCATAATTTTAATGAAACTCAACTTCATTTTCATGTCTCAGGCTTTTTGTCCAATGGAGTCAATGTGCTACTTGTATATTTCCTTGGTTTTTGATTTTACAGTTGAAGATGAGGATGTGTATTTGTAAAATATCACCCTTTGTTAGAAGAAGAAATATTTTCCAGGGATGGTTCTCCTTGGATTTCTCTTTCAGCATTTCTGTTCTAAGCCTGCCATTTGCCACATCCTGGTTAAAGCTGAAGAAAGGCAAAAAACAAAACAACAAAAACAAAAACAAAAAAACACTCATCTATTCTGAGAACTGCAAACTCAGGATTATAGCATGATTGCACAAGTGCTGTGAAAGAGAAATACAAAAGATGTTAAGGGAGCCCCAAGGGTTGGAAAGGATGAGACATTATTAAGTGTGTAGGAAGTGCAGATCTTTCATGGCAATTGCTTTTGGGCTCATGGCACATCATGGGGAGTGCTGCCTGAACAATAACAGTCCCCATGACAGGAGTGTAATGGGAAATAAAAACATCATATTGCAGTTCTTCGGGGTTGAAATCCAGCCCAAAGAACCACAGTTGGATTTAGGGTCCATGAAGCAAGGATGACTCTGGGGCATGGGAAGGATGGTATCTGTTGTACACTTTCAGTCTCTCACATTTTTTACAAGAATTTTCTCTTTGGATATGTCAAGTTTTTTTCTGAATGGTGTCCTTGTAGAGTCATCTGCAGAGAATGGTGATGCTTTGAAGAGGAGATTCTGTGGAGGAAGCTGTAATTCCAAGCGACTATCCATTCTCTCCAGATCAGTAAGTTCTTTATCATCAATATGTAATGTTTTACAACCTAATACTTTTTTTAAGATATAGTGGGAAGAGGAAGGGCAGGATAAGGGAGGGTAATTGGGGGGGCACTCCTGGGGGTAATTGCAAAATCCAGAATATATACACATTTTATATTATTTTGTTAAAAACTTGTATGGTTGTTCAAAAATGAAAAATTAAAAAAAAAAAACCAAAAAAACAATGTAAATCAAAAAAAGAAAAAAAAAAAAAAGAGAGATGTGGACCATGTAAGACCTGCCCTGGCAAAGGATTTAGATAGAAAGGTGGGTGGACCAAGAATGGCTCCTATATGTAGATATGGGGATGGGACTGTGGTGTATCAAAGAATGAGTATATGTACTGAAGAATTCCCATAAAATTGATCTTGGCCTCCGCTGCAGCAGAGGACAGCATTCACTCTCAACTAGGAACAAGAGATCCTAACACTTGGGTTGCAAACTCAATTTTCACCAAGCACTTGAGACGTGAATGATTTTCAGTGAAATATCGACATTACTTTGTGCATTACAGGAATCTTCTTTAGCAAAAGATTCTACAGCTTCCTACATTTCCAACGTGAGCTGCTCGCCCAAGCCCAGTTTGACCCAGAAAGAACAAGAGCCTCTCTCTGGAAAGCACCATCCATGGGAACTGGGATATGAGAGCACAGGGTGTCCCTCACCCAGCACTCCTCTACTGCCTCAGGCCTCACATTAGAAACCACCTTCAGCTGACAACAGTGCAGGTGCAGTTCTGATGCTGGGCTCTTCTGATGGCATGCTTGGCACATTTCACACTCATCAAACAGCTGCAACAAGGAGACTTCAGCAAGCAACTGAGGTCTATGTTGGTTTAATAGATGCACTGATTTGAATTCAGTAATTTTAATTCCCTCTAAAGCTACTTTCAATAGATTATACAAATATGTGATTAGAGTTATTAATTGACATATCTTGTTTTCACAGGTGTGCTTCACTTCTGCATCAGATAGCACATTGGATTGAACATATCAGAGTGTTGGTATGTGTGAAGAGGCCACTATAGAAGCCAACTTCAGGCTGGTCCTTTCCAGGTCATACTCATAATTTACAAGAATGCATACTTTTCAAAAATACAGTTTCAATAACTACATAAACATAGATGGTAAATACTCAATGTACAGTTTAAAATTGTTCTTTTAATTCATGAAACATGAATGCATACTTCAGTGACAGAGTACTTTTAGTTTTCCAATAAAATTTTATTTAAAAAGATGAGTGGTCAGTTCATGGATGATGTTTTCTGAGCCCTGATTTAGACATAATGAAAATGTCATTCTTTTTGTTAACTCAAAATATTACTGATTTTTATTTTCCTTTTTTTATTGATGTATCACAATATCACATCGTAAAAGAATTTGTTATTGCCCAGTGACACGTGCACATCGTGTTATACATTTTCATCTAATTCCCTACCCAGTTCTTCCCTTCACTTCTCACTCTCTTCAGTCTCTTTACTCCCATTATTAGCCATCATTTGTGTGTATACAATTTTCCAGTATTTAATGCCTGCATGAGAACTATTCATTACCTCAGAGGTGAAAAATACACCATACAATGCTTATGGATCTCCTGTTTTTCTGCTAATTCCTCCTCTCCTCTCCCATACACCATCCATACAACCAGGATTCACCAAGTTTGCTCGTTAACCCATGTTTCCTGTATGTATTATAAAATCTTGTCCTATTCTCACCATTCCCTTTGTTTTCCTGTAACCATCACAGATGAGTGAAAACCTTTGATCTTTGAGTTTCTGAGTTTGCCTAATTTCACTTAGCATAATTTTTTCTATTTCCATCCGTTTTCTTGCCAAAGCCTTGGTTTCTCCTTAAAAGATGAGTAGAACTCCATTGTATATATACACACTAGAGTTTCTTGAGCCATTCTGCCAATGATGGGCATTGGCCTGGGTTCCATAATTTAGCTCTTGGGGATTTTGCTGCCACAAACTATTAGTGTAGCTGTGTTGCTGTAGTATGATAATTTCACACCTTCTAGAAAACACCCAGCAGTGGGATTTCTGGGTTGCATGGTGATTCCATCCTTCATTTGTTGAGGAGTCTTCACACTGCTTTCCAAAGTGGTTGTACAAGTCTGTAGTCCCACCAACATTGGAGAAGTGTTCCTTTCTTCCCTCAACACATGAGCATTTGTTGTTTGTATTCTGATTTTTGTCATTCTGATTCGAGTGAGGTGAAATCATAATTTAGTTTTCATTTGCACTTACTTGATTGCTGGAGATGTTGAACATTTCTTCATATATGCATTTTCTTTTGTATTTTTTCTGCTGAGAAGTTTCTGTTTAATACTTTTACCCATTTACTGATGGGTCTCTTTCTGTTTTTGGTTTTATGTTGGTGAGTTCCTTGTATATTCTGTATTTTAGTCCTCTGTCTATGCTGGCCATGATTTTCTCCCGTTGTGTAGGCTTTCACTTCATTTCCTTAATTGATTCTTTTACTATGCATTAGCTTTTTAGTCTAGAGGCTTCCCACTTAAAAGAAAACCTTTTGTGTATTCAATTCACATTTGTATTTCAAAGTTATTTTATCAGTTTAGGAACATTCTGAAAATGGCTTCCTAAAAAACGCCACTTTCACAAAATTTCTGAATTTCGTTGGGTTTTGGGCACCAGTAGAATCACTATGTTTCAAAGATTAAATACTGTAAAAGTCATAAGTTATGGAAGTATCAGAACCAATTTCTCGAGGAGGTCCAAAGTTCACATATGTACTTATGTTCCAAAGATGAAGCTAAACTGTTTTGGTCCTGGAGATTTAACCCAGGGGTGTTTACCCACTGAACAACATCTGCAGCTTTTTTTACTTGTTAGAGACAGGGTCTCACTAAGTTACTCAAGGTCTCATTTTGTTCCTGTGGCTCAGATTGCACTTGTGATCCTCCTGCCTCAGCCTCCCTAGCAGCTGAGATTACAGGTGTGCACCACTGCCCCTCGCTTGTATACCAGTTTTCAAAGTTTGAAATCTCTTTCGAGTTTTTCCTCATTTATAGAATCTACTTCCATCTTCATTAAAAAGAAAAATTATTAGGAAATGGGTAACATTATTTACTTCCCCACATTGTTTATTTTTTAATTTATTTTTATTAATGCATTATAGTTTTACATAGTGTTGGGATAAGTTGTCACAAATTCCTAGATGCACACAATTTAGCAAAACAATTTGTTCAATATGCCCCCCCACATCCTCTACCTCCCTCCTCCCATCCCCTGATCCCTTGCTTTTCATCTGTGTCCTATATTGTTCTTAAAATATCCAAATACACTGACATAATTCTTATAATTATGAAGCTCATTTATATATATATGGCTACAGTATACTCAGTGACATTTCTAACTGCTTGGAGTGTATCTTGCTATATCTTAGTTCCAACATTTCCCCTTCTCCTCCCTTCCTATTATCCCTTGTTATTCTTCAAAATGTTTGACAATGGCATTAAACATTTATGTTTTTGTACAAGTATGCAGCATAGCTTGTTCAAATATCTTATGAAGTATCTTGCAACAGTATCTCATAAATATTAACATTTTGCATTGATGTTCTATGGATCTAGAACTTGAGTTGGTCTAGTTTACTCCCGAGCCTGGGTTTAGGTCCAGCCTCAAATCCCAGAGAGTCAGGGGCCAAATGGTATACCTCATTTGTGGAGGCTGGACCTAAACCCAGGCTCGGGAGTAAAGTAGACAAATTCATGTCCTTCTCCATTATAATTAGGAGGAGAACAAATAAAAAGAAATTGACAGATACACAATGACTTATGTAGGTGCCTGGATACAAAGCCACAGAGACAAGACCTTATCACCTGAATGTTTCCTTTACTGTCAGACAACCTGGGGTCTCAAGAAGTCCTCAGGATCTACAAAAACACCCATTTCTCTTTCCCTCCCTACTTCACTCATTTCTCTTATTCAATTTCTCCTTCTGGCCTAATCTGAAAGTAATTAGAAATTCTCTTATCTAACTTTTTAGAATGTAATACCTAGTTTTGTTAGACCCAAAGAAGATTCTAACACAAACCCATGATTTTCTTTCCAGGAGGGGGTTGAAGGTGCTTTTTAGTTGTTTCCTGTCTTGATGACTCTTCATCAAGATGGTTATTCAGATCAGGAAAATTTCTTTTTGAAGCTCAACTCTCAAACAATTTGTTGATGATGAGTAAGAATAAAATCTGTATCTGAGGAAATAACAAATTAAATGAGGAGATATTTGCCAAACTGCTGTCCTGAGCAGTGCTCAGTACATAATGATCTCATGAAAGCAAATATTGCTAAGACCTCAGCAGTGTATTATGACCTATTGATGACATCACACAGTCCAGAAATCCAGGCAGAATTCCCAGTACTGCAACATTAATAAAGCTCATCAGATAAGGTGGTACCTTTTATACAGTTTTTTACACGGTGTAAATTCTATCATTAAGTTTCACATTCAGGAACAAATTTAGACATGAAATGATTTAAACAAAGAATATATTTCTGTCAAGGGGTAACACATGACTCAGCTTCTCAAATTTTGAGTGTATGGGTGTACCTGAGAGAGTCATGTATAGAACCAGGCTTTTCTCAGAAAAAGTAAACCCTATACCTCCTTAGTAATGCTTCTAGTATGTTGAAGTCAAGGGGAGAGGCACATGGAATGTATGCGGAGGCTTGAGATCATCATATCAATCCATGCACTGCAGCAGTTACTGAATTTCACCTGCTGTGGGAACGAGTCTTGTGTATCTTCACAGCCCAATTCATCTCTTGTGCCACTCTTCCTCATCACTTCAACACTGACATGGAGCTGATAACCCTGGGCCTCACCATACCTCTTTCTCAGGAGGAATTCTATTCTTGTTAATACCAAAGTTTGCACTCTCCTATATTCAATGCCAAGGCCCTGTACATCTTTGGGAAACATTTAAATCCTGAACAGAGTTTGAGCTCTGAGAGAGCTTCAGCTTACCTCACATAATGCACTTTTTATTTCACATATACAAGAGTTATTGAATTTTATCCATAATTTAAAATATATGATGCAAATTGTGGAGAATAACTTCTGTTTCACTTTCTATCAGCTCTTCTTCATGTACACATTCAGTATAAAAACTCTACAGAGGTAAAATTGATTTACATTCAAATAGCTTATTTTAGGTGTACAATTTCTGAGTCTAATTTGGTAACTATTTCACCATTTATTTATATACTGATAGATATTTCTTTGGGATACCATTTATCTCATGTTGAGAATTTTTATGCTTAAGTAATAAAAGCAATCCATTTTTAAATTTATAATAACTTTTCAACATATGTCACTCATACAAAGTCACTAGTTCATGGGTGAGTTAAAGAAACTATTATAAATCTAGGAAGAATAGATGGAAACATTCAAATAGTTTAGTTGTTCCCACTAATTCCTTTTGCAAATACATTGTTTAATAATCGGTTATCACTTTGCAAAAATTTCCAATATTTGAAGGGATTAGAAGTGTCCTGGTACCTCTTATTAACACCAGCTAAAGTTTAGGTAAGAATGATTTAGGTTGTGATCATATAGATGTCAACAAAAATGATCAACAAAAGTACATAACAATATTAAACAAATTTGCTGCAGTGTTTTGAATGCATGAATGTCTCCTAAAAAGTTCATGTGTTATACACCTTGTAGGAATGTGCTGAGTTGAGCAGAATGGATGATGAGATCTGTAAGCACAGCAGTGGACAAGTTCTTTTGTAGGGTTAATGATATGAATGGATTACAGGGTGCTATCAAAAGGCAGGTGGGACATGCATGAAGAACATTGCTCACTGGTGGCTATGGTGTTGGAGCCTATCTAGTCTCTGGTTTCACTTCCGCTCTGTTTTCTGGCTCTCATGAGGTGAATGATTTTCCTGTACCACCCTTTCCACCATGACATGATGCCCACTGAAGATCCATAAGAAAGAATTCAGATAACCATGTACTCTGACATTTGAAATTACAAATAAAGATAAAATTTAGTATTCCATGCTGTTCTTTTTATCAATATTAGAGCTTTATACATACACATAAGCAGAAAATGGATTCATCCCAAAAAACTCACATATGCAGTGTGATTAGAATTCAGTTAATGCAGGCAATTTCCCTACCAACATTTTCTCTCTCTACTCCACCTTTCCCCTTCCTCTATTCTCCTAGACTTCCTATAAGATTAGTAAAATTTAATTATATGTGAAGGTGAAGTACCCTGTTGTATATTCATATATATACATAATATTATTTTTAGGAATTCATTCTCCATTACCTCCCCGTTACATTCTTCTACTCTGCATCTCATCTATATCCCACTGTGCCCTGCATCTATATTGATGATCGTCCTTTTATCTTTATGCAATATTGTCCTTCCCATCCCCATCCCTTTCCTTGTCATTAGCTCCCACATACAAGAGAAAACACTGCACCTTTAAGTTTCTATGTTTCATTTATTTCACTTAGCATGATGTTCTCCATTTCCATCCTTTTACCTGAAAATGCCATAATTTATCTTTGAGGCAGAGTAGAACTTCATTGTGTGTGTGTGTGTGTGTGTGTGTGTGTGTGTGCATGTGTGTGTATACATATATCGCAAATTCTTAATTCATTATTAGTGATTTTTTGGGTTGAATACATAATTTAGAAATTGTGAATCGAGCTGCTATAAATACAGAGGTGGCTGTTTTAGTATAGTATGCTGATTTTAGATGTTTTGGGAAATAGCAAGCAGGGGGATAGCTCGGCCACATTTCTGTCTCTAGGTTCTTGAGGACTCTCCATTTGCCTTCCAGAATGCTTGCACTAATCTACAGTTCCACCAAAAATATACATTTTTGAACTCATTTTTGAATTCAATATACATACTTGAACTCCTTTCCCCACAGTTTTTATTTAGTACTTTTGCCCACTTAATGGGTTATTTGCATTTTTTGTGTTAAGGTTCATGATTTCTTTACATATTCTGGATATTAATCTCCTATCAGAGGAGTAACTTGAAAATATATGAATACATAGGGGGAAGAGAGATAATGGTTACATGAAAGCTCTCTGAGTGGTTTTCTTTTTACCAAATATTTGTGAATTTTTTCAATACAATGAATACTTTCTGAAAGCTGAAAAATCATAAACAAGATTTAATAAAAATAACATTACAATAGTAAATTGAGCTGCTATGAACATAGATATTGCTGTGTCACCTCACTGGATGAATGGATCCAAAAACTGTGGTACATATATACCATGGAATGTTACACAGCAATTAGAAACAATGATATTGCAGCCTTTGAAGGTAAATGGATGGCTATGGAAGAAATTATGCTGAGTACAATCAGCTTAACCCAGAGATCCAAGAGTCGAATGTCTCCACTCATCTGTGGAGGTTGGGACTAGACCCAATGAGAAAGTTGGTCTATTATCATGTGTTAAATCTGGATAAGGTATAATGCTATACAACATAATCTGGGTAGTTTCCATAGTCTAGCAATAGTAAATTGAGCTGCTATGAACATAGATATTGCTGTGTCACTATAATGTGCTGATTCTAAATCCCCTGGAAAAATACCCAGGAGTGGAATAGCAGGGTCATATGGTGGACTCATCCCTAGTTTTTTAAGGATTCTCCACACTGCTTTCCAGAGGGGCTATACCAGTCTGCAGCTCCACCAACAGTGTGTTAGTGTGCCTATCTCTTCACAGCCCCTCCAGCATCTATTATTGTTCATTTTCTTCATCTTGGCAATCTGACTGGTGTAAGGTGATATCTTAATGTGGTTTTCATTTGCATTTCTCTGATTACTAGAGATTTAGAGGACTTTTTCATGTATTCATTGGCTTGATCAATGTCCTCTGGTGAGAATTTTCTATTTAGCTCTTTGGCCCATTTATTAACTGGGCTGTTAGTGTTTTTGTAGTTGAGATTTTTGAGGATTTTGTAGATTCTGTTTATAAGACCCTTGTCAGAGGAATCGTAGCCCATCATTCTCTCCATTTCCGTAGAAAACCTCTTGACTCTTGATTGTTTCCTTGGCAGTACAAAAGTTTTTAGCTTTATGGCATCCCATTCATTGATTTTTGACTTCACTTCCTTCAATTTTGGAGACATGTTGAGAAAGTCTTTGCCTACTCCCAAATGCTGAAGTGTTGGACTTTATTTGTCTTTTATCAGTTGCAAGATAGCTGGTTTAATACCAAGCTCCTTGATCCATTTTGATTTAATTCTTGTGCAAGGAGAAAGATATGGGTCTAATTTCAACTTTCTGCAAGTGGATGACCAATTTTTCCAGCACCATTTGTTGAGGAGGCTGTCACTTCTCCATGTAATATTTTGTCCCCCTTTGTCAAAAATCAGATGTTTAAGATTTGAGGGTTTGTTTCGGGGTCTTCTATTCTGTTCCATTGGTCTTCTTTCCTATGTTGATACCAGTACCACGCTGTCTTTGTTACTATGGCTCTATAGTATAGTTTTAGATCTGGAATGGCAAAACCACCTGTTTCATCTTTCTTGCTTAGTAGTGTTTTGGCAATTCTTCGTTTCTTATTGTTCCAAATGAATTTGAGAATTGCTTTTTCTATGTCTGTAAAGAATGACATAGGTATCGTTATAGGGTTAGCACTAAATCTATATAAAACTTTCAGTAGAATGGCCATTTTTATTATATTAATTCTGCCTATCCAAGAGCATGGGACATCTTTCCATCTTCTTAGGTCATCTTGGATTTCATTCTTCAATGTTCAATAGTTTTCATTGAAGAGATCTTTGATTTCCCTTGTTAGGTTAATTCCCAAGTATTTTATTTTTTTCGAAGCTATTTTAAATCAGACTGATTTCCTGACTTCTTCTTCAGTCCTGTTATTATTGTTATGTAGGAAAGCTATTGATTTATGCGTGTTGATCTTGTATCCTGCCACTTTGCTAAATCTATTTATGAGTTCAATCAGTTTATTGATCGAGTTTTTTGGATCTTCCAGATACAGGATCATGTCATCAGCAAAAAGAGAGAGTTTGTCTTCCTCTCTTCCTATTTTCATCCCTTTGATTTCTTTCTCTTGCCTAATTGCTCCAGCTAGGTTCTCAGGAACAATATTGAATAAAAGAGGTGAGACCGGACAGCCTTGTCTTGTTCCCGACTTTAGTGGAAATGCTTTCAGCCTTTCTCCGTTTAGTATTATAGTAGGTGAGGGTTTAGCATATATAGCCTAGACTAAGTTCAGAAATGGTCCTTTGAACCCTATCTTGTCTAGAGTTTTGAACATAAAAGGGTGCTGGATTTTATCAAAGGCCTTTTCTGCATCCATTGAGATGATAATATGGTTTTTGTCCTTGATTCTGTTTAAGTGGGGGATTATGCTAATTGTTTTGCTTATGTTGAACCAGCCCTGCATTCCTGGGATGAGGCCCACTTGATCATGATGTATTATTTTCGTGATAAGTTTTTGAATTGATAAGTTTTTGAATACGGTTTGCTAGCACTTTATTCAGGATTTTTGCATCCAAGTTCATAAGAGATATTGGTCTGTAGTTTCCTTTTCTTGATGTATCCTTGTCAGGTTTTGGTATCAGAGTTATGCTTGCTTCATAAAAAGTGGATGGGAGCATTCCCTCCTTTTCAATTTCTTGGAATAACTTAATAAGGAGAGGTGTTAATTCCTCCTCAAAAGTGTGGCAAATATCAGCAGAGAAGCCGTCCGGTCCTGGGCTTTTCTTCTTTGGTAGACTTTTAATTGCAATATGAATTTCAGTGCCTGTGATTGGGCTATTTAGGAATTCAATATCCTCCTGATTCAAGTTAGATATGTTGGATGTGTAAAGAAATTTATCCATTTCTTAAAGTTATCAAATTTGGAGGAGTACAAGTGTTCAAAATACGATGTTGTAATTTGTTGGATTTCTCTGGGGTCGGTGGTGATCATTCCCTTTTCATTGGAGATTTTATTGATTTGCTTCATTTCTCTCCTTCTTTTGGTTAGATTCACTAGGGGCCTATTGATCTTCTTTATTTTTTCAAAGTACCAGCTTTTTGTTTCATCAATTCTTTTTATTGTTTTTTTATTTTCAATTCCATTGATTTCAGTTCTGATCTTGATTATTTCCTGTCTTCTGCTGACTTTGGGGTCAGATTGTTTTTCCTTTTGGAGGGCTTTGAGATGAAGTGTAAGCTTATTTATTTGGGATCTCTCTTCATTTTTTTATGTGGGCACTCAATGCTATGAATTTTCCCCTTAGGAAAACTTTCATGCTATTCCAGAGGTTTTGATATGTTGTGTCTTCTTTTTTGTTCTCTTCCAAGAATTTTTGGATTACTTCTTTCATGTCTTCTTGGATCCATTCTTCATTTAATAGGGTATTATTCAATCGCCACGGATATGTGTGTTTTCTATTATGATATTGTTGTAGATGTCTAGGGTCATAGCATTGTGGTCTGAAAGGACACATGGGATGATGTCTACTTTTTTATATTTGCTGAGATTATGTTTATGAACCAGAATATGTTCTATTTTGGAAAAGGATCCATGTGCTGCAGAGAAGAAGGTGTATTCTGCTGACTTGGGATGGAAAATTCTATATATATCTATGAAGTTCATTTGGTTTATGGAGTTATTTAGGCTGGTGATTTCTTTATTGATTTTTTGTTTTGATGATCTGTCTAATGGTGACAGAGGAGTGTTGAAGTCTCCCAGTATTATTGTGTTGTGATCCATGAGAGGTTTGATGTCGTGAAGTAATTTATTCACGAAGTTGGGTTCACTGTTGTTTGGAGAGTAAATATTAACTATGGTTATTTCTTCCTGTTGAAGGGTTTCTTTTAGTATTAAGTAGTGGCCTTCTTTATCTCTTTTGATTGATTTATGTTTGAAATTTACTTTGTCGGATATAAGTATAGCGACACCGGCTTTTTTTTCTTTTTCCATAAGCATGGTAGATTTTTTTCCATCCTTTCACCCTTAATCTGTGGATGTCTTTGCCTGTTAGGTGGGTTTCTTGTAAGCAGCATAGGGTTGGATTTTGTTTTTTGATCCAATCTGCAAGTCTGTGTTTTTTAAGTGGTGCATTTAGACCATTTACATTCATTGTTAAGATAGAAGTGTGCAGTTGTGTCATAGTCATGTGTCTTACTTAGCTAGTTTTATGGTTGCCTTGGTTAGTTCTTACTGGGTGATACTTTCACTGAACTTCTTCAGTTTGTGGATTATGGGTATCAAGTGCTTGTTATTCTGTCTGGAGTATTTCCTTGAGAATTCTTTGTAGGGCAGGTTTCCTGTTGACAAATTCTGCCAGTTTTGTTTTATCGTGGAAAGTTTTTATTTCTCTATCAAATTTGAAGCTGAGCTTTGCTGGGTATAGAATTCTAGGCTGCATGTTGTGGTCATTTAGACGTTGAAAGATATTATTCCAAGACCTTCTTGCTTCCAGTGTCTGGGTTGAAAAGTCACAGACAATTCTTATTGGCTTGCCGCTGAATGTGACTTGGCATTTCTCCCTTGCTGCTTTTAATATAGTTTCTTTGGTATCTCTATTGTACATTTTGAATATGATGTGTCTGGGTGATTTTCTTTTTTGATTAGGCCTATTGGGTGTCCTGTAAGCTTCCTGGATGAGCATGTCAGATTCTACTTTTATGTGGGAAACATTTTCTTTCACGATCTCTTTGAGAATATTCTTCATACCATTGGTGTGTGTCTCAATTTCTTCCTGTATTTCAATTACTCTCAGATTGTTTCTCTTCATTTCATCCCAGACATTCTTGAAATACTGGTCATGCTCTCTTAATTGTTTTTCTTTTTTGATATTAGTGAGCTCTAGCTTGGTCAACCTGTCTTCATTTTTGGAGGTTCTTTCTTCATTTGCAGTGGTTCTATTTTCTACTGAAGTTATTCTTTTATTAAATTCTTGCATGGTCCCTTTCATGTTGTTGACTACAGATTTGAGGTCTGTAACTTCCTTTTTGAGAGAATCTATTACTGTAATGATTGAATCTTTCAAATTTTGGATTTTCTCCATTATTCCCTTCATTATCTCTTCTTTTAAGTCGATGATCCTTTTTGTTGTCAGCTCATTGATATATTGTTCTAGATTTTCATCCCGGTCCCTGGCCATAGCTCCCTTACCAGGGGAGTTTGGGATTGTTGTGAACCTCTTCGTGTTTGATTTCTCATGCTTGAAGAGATTCTTATCTCTTATTTACCAGGTGAACCTTTTGTGGGAGCAATACAGTTTCTGTGGTTCTTTTTCCTGTCTTCTGCCGTAAGGACTAAGCTGTTGGGTTGGGAGATCTGTCCCAACCCTTCCTTGAAATGGGGCTTTGTCAGGAGAGTTGATTTCAAAAGACAACCCCCTTTACTCTGAACTTTTTGTTACCCTTACAGAATTCCAACACCTCATGCACTAGCATCAAATTGACAATATGTATAACCAAAGCTTACAATAAACAGTAGTAAATTAGTTATTTATCACCCACTATAATGGACTATCGAATTCAGCCTATTCAACTAGTGTTAGTGTTAATCAATACTTTTGGTGATACTAGAAAATTACTATTACATATGTTAGATTTCAAGAACAAATACGTGTTACTCAGCTTAACAGTTACCGAAGTAATATTTACACAGTCTTAATAATGGGGGGTTAAAATTTGGAGTCAGAAGGGGGGGGTAATGCCGGTGAAATTAAGAGAGAAGTTTATATATACCAATTATGTACAGTGAGAAAGTGGAGGAGGTAAAGAATTTGTTGTAGAAAGAAAAAAACAATGCTAAGAGGAAAACATTTGAAGAGAAAAGGAAATTGAACAGAAGAAATTTACTAAATTTAAAATAAAGGAGTAAAGAAAGAAGTAGAATAGAAAGTACAGATCTGAGGGGAAGCTAGGATAGCTGTGGCCTAATATAGGAAGGGTAAAAGGGTTATTGCTAAAATTTGGGTTATTGCTAAAATTTAAGGGAAGAAGTTCTCCCTGAGAATTATGCTTTTCAGGCATAAAATATTTCAAATACTTTATGCACTGACCAGTCCTTCTTCTCAAGAATGAGAACAGGGCTAGGCCGGATGGGTAAGAGGGAATCAGATATGCTAAATAGGGAAAGAGAAAAGAGAAAGAAACCTTAAAAGCAGGCTACCAAAATAAGAAGAACTACTATTGTTAATTTTCCCCCTAACAGGAGAGAGAAAAAAGAAAAGAAAAGGAAAAAAATTAAAAAGTAAAAAAAATAAAATAAAAATTTTAAAAATTAAAAAAAAATAGGAAGAGTAGGGGTTAACTGCTCTTCAACTTTAGCATAACAGAGAAGTAAAAACCGCTAGAGTTTTTATATATTGAAGAACCAGTAAACTCTACCAGATATCACCTTGGTACACACGTAGAATATGAAATCGAAATGAAAAAAAGAGGAAAAAATACTTAATAGGAAAACCCTGGAAGTATAGATATTAAGAGTGTTTCTGGTCCTTTCAGGGATTGGATCTTCTATTTCTGGCTGGATATGACAAGTTTTAATTTTTTGATGCAGTTTTCAGGGGATCTGAAAGTCAGAAGATATTATGTTATCAGAGCTCCATCTGCTGGTAGTTGTCGAAAATGACTTCTGTGATCATATAGGTGGGGCCAGCTGGTCTGAGCTGTTAATGACCTTCTGTCTATGGTGAAAGCACAGAGCATTAACCCCGTTACTCCTCAGCCCCAGATCCTTTATGAGAAAAGGATTCAGGACCCGGTTCACACCTTCTGCTCCTGAGTCAGCCTGTGATCAGTTGCTGACTCCAGGCACAGTTTTATGAGCCTGTTTTGCAGATCTGGGGAGGCAGTCCCAGACAGGGAGTGTGGGTTTAAAGATGGATGTTCTGCTTCCCAGCCCTCGCTGCTCACACACCTTTTTCACGGTTGAGACAAGCCTTCTGGTCCCGTTTCACCTGTGATCTCAGCTGCCTCCAGACGGAGTATTTAGAGCTGGCTTTGCAAGCCAAAGAGGTCTTGCCCTAATCTGGCAGGTGGAGATTGTGGACTCCAGCAAGGGGTTAAAAGATGGATGCTTGCTTGGCTCCCACACCCTTGCGGCTCCCGCACCTGCTTCTTCTGTGCAATCTGCTGCTCTGTGACTATATGAAAGCAATTTCCAGACACTGATCTTGCCGTCAGACAGAGCGCAGGCCTGGGAGGGCTTTTGCTAGAACGCTTTCCTTAAAGCAGTGCGGGTTTTCTGTGCCAATGTGATCCCAGGTGGGGGGAATGTAGGCAGGAGAGTGCAATTGCCTGGTCATCGGCTGCCGCCTGGCCAGCTGCTGCAGCTGCCACTTCTCAGCTGGGACGGAACGGAACAAAGAACCCCTGGTTGCCCCTAAGTCTCTATTCCTCAAAACCACTGCTATGATTAGGACTGATGATTCATAATGCTAATCCCCCAAATGCAACTCAAAACACTGGAGAGAAGCTGGAGATTTTCTGATTAGTTGCGGGGGTGCAGGGGAAGCCTTTTGTCTTCAGATAGCCATCTTGCATCCTCCTGTAACTAATATTTTAATCAAATGCAGAGCTTATAGGATAAAACACTATTTTTAAAATATTTTTCAATACTTGCATCATTGTAGGAGTTATTTTCAATACTGTGTTATGTTTCTGAGCAATCAAATTTTTACATAGCCATGAGAATTGTTTCCTTGGACATAAATTCAGATAAGCATTTTTATTATTAATTAATTAATTAATATATTTATTTATTCATTCAGTACCAGAGTTTGAATTCAGGAGCATTGAATCACTGAGTGACATTCTCAGCACATTTTTTTTTTGTCTGTTTTGAGACAGGGTCTTCCTAAGTTGCTTAAGACCTTAATAAATTGCTGAAACTGAACATATAAATTGAATTCTTCACATGGCTTTTGTTGCTCTGACACTTAGTTATATACGTGTATAGGTGCTGGGGTTTGAACCCATGTACTTGCACATGCTGGGGAAGCGCTGTAAATGCTGAACCACTGCACCAGACCTCTTTTTTTTTTTAATGGAGAGAAGGAAAGTGAGAAAGAGAAGAGAGAATCACTTTTACTTGATTTTTCATGTGCCCTTCCCTGCTCTGAAAATTCATTGTGTACATGGCTCTCCGCATTTTGCACATGCCAGGAAAGCACCCTTATTGCTGAGCCACAGCTTCAGCCCCTAGATAAGAATGTTTAAATAAACAAATTGCTTTCAGTTTTCCTGGATATGCCACCACATTGATTGTTTCATCACTTACTGGCCTAATGCTTAAAAATGAATTTCATGTTTACAAGGTAAAATATATATGTGATAATAGAAATAGTAGACGATGGTAAGGATTTCATTGATGATTCTTCTGATTAAGAAGAAAAGTTTTCAGGGGATGGCAAAAGCAAAAGAAAAATACACAATTTTATTATTTACCTATGTATGGATTATTAATTCTCAAATGCAAATAGAATTATGTATGTTAATTTAATCCTGCTGAAATAGTTTGGTTCATTTTTTATTTTAAAATAATTTGTAGTTTATTTTCAAAATTTGTTTATACAATAGCCCACAGAAAACACATAGGGAGCTCATTTCCATATGTTTACATTGTCCAAAAATTGTTAGAAGGCTACACATTATGTAATTATTTTACATTATGTAATTATTTTAAAAAATGTTTATCTAAATTATTGAAATGTGGTCATCTAGTTATGTACCCTCAAGCACAGTTATACTTCATATTTAATCATAATTTTAAATATTTTTATTCCAAATCCTTGCAAACTAAGGTTGTGTATTTTTTTGTGGCTTTTTCCCTAAAATGTTCAGCTTTTTCATTCAATATAATCATTGTAGCACATTAATTTTAATTTTATTTCCTTTTCCTTCTTGGAACTAACTTCCTTTTGGGAATTTAATATTCTTTCTTGACATGCCAGTGTAAAAACAATTGTAGACATTTTTAAATATCTGGATTATGAGGGAAATGATTAAGGAACAAGGAAAGACACTGAGATACATTTACTTTTGCATTAAAGAATCCAAGTGATAAGTTAGTGATATTGGCTAGAGGTAATCATTTCCTCATGTCATTTTGTCAGTTTCCTAAATTCAAAATTGAGAGTAATATTAAAATATTTGAAAAAATTTAAAAGTATTACCAATGTTTTAGAATATATTTTTTAAATAGACAAAATAGTTTTATCTTAGCTAATTTTTTGAGCAGAAGACAAATATTCAGATAAATTTAAAAATATTCATTAAGAATTTCTGGGGTGTTAAAAATACTGATTCTCAAGATAGGAAAGAAGACCAATGGAATAGAATAGAAGACCCTGAAACAAACCCTCAAATCTTAAACATCTTATTTTTGACAAAGGGGGACAAAATATTGGATGGAGAGGAGACAGCCTCTTCAACACATCGTGCTGGACAAACTGGACAGCCACTTGCATAAAGTTTAAATTAGACCCATATCTTTCTCCTGGCATGAGAATCAAATCAAAATGGATCAAGGAGCTAGGAATTAAACGAACTACACTGCAAATGACGGAAGACAAATTAGGTCCAACACCTCAGCATTTGGGTGTAGGCAAAGACTTTCTCAACATGTCTCCAAAAGTGAAGGAAGTAAAGTAAAAAATCAGTGAATGGGATGCCATAAAGCTAAAAAGCTTTTACACTGCCAAGGAAACAATCAAAAGAGTCAAGAGGTTTCCAACTGAAATGGAGAAAATCATGGGCTATGATTCCTCTGACAGGGGCCTCATATCCAGAATCTAGAAAATCCTCAAAAATCTCAATTACAAAAGCACAAACAACCAAATTAATAAATGGGCCAAAGAGCTAAATAGAAACCTTTCAACAGAGGACATTGATCAAGCCTATGAATACATGAGAAAGTGCTGTAAATCTCTAGTAATCAGAGAAATGCAAATGAAAACCACATTAAGATATCACCTTACTCCAGTCAGATTGCCAAGATGAAGAAAATAAACAATAATAGATGCTGGAGGGGCTGTGGAGAGATAGGCACACTAACACACTGTTGGTGGAGCTGCAGACTGGTACAGCCCCTCTGGAAAGCAGTGTGGAGAATCCTCAAAAAACTAGGGATGAGCCTACCATATGACCCTGCTATTCCACTCGTGGGTATTTTTCCAGGGAATTTAGAATCAGCACATTATAGTGACACAGCAATATCTATGTTCATAACAGCTCAATTTACTATACTTGATTATGGAAACAACCCAGATGTCCCTCACTGGATGAATGGATCCAAAAACTATGGTACATATATACCATGGAATGTTACACAGTAATTAGAAACAATGATATTGCAGACTTTGAAGGTAAATGGATGGCTATGGAAGAAGTTATGCTGAGTAAAACCAGCTTAACCCAGAGAACCAAGGGTCGAATGTCTCCACTCATCTGTAGAGGCTGGATCTAGACCCTGGCCATTGAGAAAAGTGGTCTATTATCATTTTTTAAATAAAGTTAAGTTATAATGTTACACAACCTAATAATTTTTTAGAGATATTGTGGGAAGGGGAAGGGAGGGATAAGGGTGGGTAATTGGGGGGGCACTCCTGGGGATAAATCTAATATTGAGAACCTATTCACATTTTTTTTATTTTGTTAAAAACTTGTATGTTTGTTCAATAATAAATTTCTCAATAAAAATATTTGCTCAAAAAATACTGATTCTGAGGAAGGCTGAGAAAACATTTGACTTACTCAAACTAGTGGGTATTCAATCAAAATTATTGATGATCACATGCAGTTGATTCATCAGATTTGTTGACAGGAGGAAAAAATCTTGTTAAGTCTCTTATGCCTCAGAGAAATGATGGCTTTTATTCTTTCTCCAATCAAATACTGGGTTTTAGTTAATATATCAACTTCATTATTATATCTCCAACACATCTATTATGACTGAGGGGAGTTGTATTCAATGGTAGATGGTAGATGGTTAATATAACAGGCACTTTTGAAGAACCTTTTCTTGTCATCTAATTAAGGGAAAGACAGAGGACATTATCACTGGACTGTTAAAAATGGAGACTTATATACATTCACCTGACAGCATTCTCTCCTGAATTTTACCTACATGTTCTTTCAACCCAGCTAAAAATATTTTCAGTATCATTCTTCCTTTACTATACCTATGTATTAACTATATGCAAGATTTCTTAGGTCCTCCTTTCTTTCTTTATTTCATTTAGTTATTTTTTTCTTTGCAGAGAAGTAACCACTTCTTTACCTTGCCCAATGTCCCTCAAAAATTGATATTTAGATCATGAAGGAAACCCATATTATACATATTATGTCAAGAACTTCATGTGCATTTTGTGTTTTCCTGCCACATAATGCTATAATATGTCAACTATTATTATTCCCTTTAACTGTTAATAAACAGAAAAAAGGGATTGCACTAATTAATCTACAGTTGCCTAACTAATAAAGCAGAATGTAAACAAAAGTATTTCACGTCTTCAATATGTACTTTTATTTCCTTTGTTCTACTGTTTGGCAAAAGCTGATGCTAGAAATTAACAAGTGACTGGATATTGTAAGGTCCAGAATCTTAGTCTGTTGATATACTGAGCAACCAAAAGAAATGTACACTTACGAGAAGGAATGAATCTTAGAAACATAAATTAGACCTTTTAAAAATAATAAGATGTTCACAATTGAGAAGTCCAAACTATTGCTATCTAGAGGGTTTTTGAAACAATTAAAATGTGATAATTTATCTTTCCTTACATTGGAATTCAATGTATATCTCACATTTGTCATCTTATGTGACATTTTCAGATGGGAGTAAATGTCCTTATGTGCCATTCTCCAACCCTATACTCTGTGTTTTGGGGTTTGATATGAAGTGTCCGCAAAAAACTCATAAGTAGATTTAGCAAAGTGGCAGGATACAAGATCAACATGCATAAATCAATAACTTTCCTATATGCCAATAATAACAGGACTGAAGAAGAACTCAGGAATACAGTCCCTTTCAAAATAGCTTCGAAAAAAATAAAATACTTGGGAATTAATCTAACAAGGGAAACCAAAGATCTCTTCAATGAAAATTATCGAACATTGAAGAACGAAATCCAAGATGACCTAAGAAGATGGAAAGATATCCCTTGCTCTTG
>PVKS010034665.1:0-20689 GCA_004027875.1 Aplodontia rufa
ATGAAGCTTCTTTATTGAGTTATTTGTTGGATGAGGCAGTAGAACAGGGCATGGGTTTTAAACCTCAGGCAACCTGCTTCATATTCTAGCTCCAGGACTTATAGTTATATGGCCTTTGTAAGATTATTTATTTCACCCATATCACCTGAATGTTATTTATCTGTCAAATGGAGGTAAGTTATCTTTTAGTATCTATGGAGGAATTGATTCCAGGATCCTCTGCAGATACCAAAATACATGGATGCTCTAGTCCTTTATATAAAATGACATAGTATTAGTATATAACCTATGTACATCCTTCTGTATAATCATCTCTAAATTACTTACAATACTAGAATATGAAGCAGGTTGCCTAACATTTAATATTATGTAAATGGATACGAATTTTTGTTATACTGTACTGTTTAGGGATTAATGATAAAAAATTAATGATAAGAAAAAAGTTTGTACATGTTCAGGATGGACACAACCATGGTCCTTTTTCGTCTTTGGTTGATTGAATCTGTGAATGCAGAATGCTTGAATAAGGAACCCATGAATATGGAGGATCGACAGTGCTTACTTCATCCAACTCATAGAATTAGTAAGAGAACTAAATGGCATTTAGTACAGAACCTGGCACATAATAAATTTTGAATAAATTTCTGTAACTAACATGATTATTACTGTAAGAAGTTAAATGTAAGATTTATTTTCTCCTGTTTCATTCTCATGCTAAAATAACAATGCTTAACACTTAACAAGGACTTTTTGTGTACGTATTTCAAAGTACCTACTGTTTTTTTAATAAGCAAATTTGTTCCTAATCTTTTCTCTCTTTTTTTTTTTTTTTTTGAGAGAGAGAGAGAAGGAGTGGGGGGAGGGAGGAAGGATAGAAAGATCATCTGACTTTTGTTTCTCTGATACTTAGTAGTGGATGTGGTGTTGGAGTTTGAGCCCAGGTCCTTGTGTATGCCAGGCAAGTGCTGCAATTGCTGAGCCACCCCTCCAGCCCTCATTATCTAGTCTTGAAGAATCTCTTGAAGATGCAGGCTCTCTCTTTTCTTATGATTGGAGAAATGGTGGCTCAAAGAGATGATCTAAGTAGTTAAGTAACTGGCAGGGATGGGATCTTAACTAGTCTCCAGAGCTTAGTCCACATGTGCAGATAGGTATTCTTCAATTTGTAGATTATTTAGATCTTCTCTTGAAATTGCCTACTTGAGTACAGTTATAGAGTCAGAACTATTGATAGTAGAAGGAGAAAGCTCTTATTCTTTCCAGTTGTATTTGGGGAAAATGTGCTCTCAGCCCATGTTGAAGCATGTATCAGCCTGAAAGTGAGGTGGCCTGGTTGTAGATGCATTTGCAGGGGCCATTCTGTCCCCTTTCAAGTTTAATGCACATTGTATATCATGTGAAGAGTTTAGTCGGTGTGCTCATTGAGCTCTCTTGAAATCCCAGGATTCCCTGATGGGTCTCCATCCTCTTCGTCCTAAGTCCGTGGCTTCCCCAGTTGCTCTGTACATCTAGACTTTCTGCTTCCTTCTCCTTGGACCTAGGCCCTGCATGAGATTGACAGAAGCAAAATGAGAAAGCCAAGTTAACCCTGTCACTTTTACATATCTTATCAGGTTGTTCCTGTTGAGAAGGAAAAAAATAAACTGAAGCGGAAAAAACTGGAAAATAAACACAAGAAGGATGAGGAAAAAAACAAAATTCGGGAAGAGTGGAACAATTTTTCTTACTTCCCTGAAATCACTCACATTGTGATCAAGGAGTCTGTGGTCAGCATTAATAAGCAGGACAACAAAAAAATGGTAAGTTTGCTTCGGAAGCTGTTCAGTCTGGATCTGGTGATGAGAGGGATATATTGTGAAGAACAGTGCACAGCCCATGATCTTCAGAGTTCTTGTCCCAAAGAGAAAAATCTGATAATTATCTGATTTAAGTCAAAAAGTCTCCATTGTGAGACATTTTCAGGATCAGTTTTTATTTAGATTACACTGGCACATTCCGGTGCCATTCTTTGGTGTTGCAAATGTGAATCTGCCTTAGGGTTTGTTGTTCACCCAAAGATATTTCAGCATCCGTATTTAATTCACAAAAGTTAGCAGATTTGAAAAAAAGTAAGCGAATTTCAGCATTTCACCAAGGGCACTGTGTGGCCTCTCTGCTGAGTTGATAGATCATCTGGGATGAGATGGGTGGGAGCCCCTCTTTGCACCTCAGCAGCCACCAGGCCAGTGGCAGGCCACAGTGGCCAGCCTCGTCAAGGTGTCAGGCACACCCAGCCACTCTTGGACAGAAGAAGGGGTGTTCAGTCTCATTTCCTCTTTTTCAGTATCACTTGAGGACATAATCCAGACAAGCAGCCCAGTTTGGCAGGGAAGTGGGAACTTTGCCAAAATAAACATGTTTTCTTTGAGTCAAGTAACAGCTGACCACATGTGAGAGCACAGGCTGGCAAGAAGGGCATGCTCACAAGCAAAGACAGCTCTGAGGGAATACTGTGATTTGCCTGCAATTTGCCAAATACTGTGTCAAAAAGAAAACATGCAATGCTAAGAAAGAATCTGATGATGTGATTTAGGATACATGGTCACTCACATCTACAGTCACTTGTCTTTTTGTCCTAACCTTGTGAAAAGCAGTTTGGCACTTTGTGTTAAAAGACTAGAAAATATTTATATGCCCCTCTATTCAGGAATCTAGGGACACTCTTCCAGAAGCAATATGAGATACAGGTAGTAGTTTATGAATAAGAATGTTTTACTTCAGCAATATAGTTGCAGTGTCAGATTTTTGGAAACAACTTAAATGTACAATACTAGGAGAATCAGAAAATCTTAATTTACCTGAGTAGCACAATATTTTATAACCAAATTTCTGAATTGTATATGATCTGGAAAAATGCCTTTGTAAATGAAAAAAGGTTAAAAAAATAAAGCATTACCTATAGTCTGGTACTAATTTTGTTAAAATTTAAGAGGAGCATATTCACATATATATATGTTCTAGAAAAATAATCAAACATTGACAGGTTTTTACTTAAGGCAGGATTATGAGTAACTTTAATTTTCTTATTCTATCTTCCTTCTTTTTTTTTTTTGAGAGAGAGAAAGAATCAGTTTTATTTAGTTTTTCATATAATCTTCATTGCTCCGACACTTAGTTGTGTACACGGTGCTGGGGTTTGAACCCATATCCTCATGCATGCCAGGCAAGCACTGTAACCACTGAGCTACTGTTCCAGCCCCTATCTTCCTTCTTTTTTAATAAAACAACAAAAACTCGGGCATTAATTTTACTAAAAAACATAAAAACAAAGTGGAGGGAGAAGCAGAAAAGGCCAGAGAAATATTGGTGGAATGACAGAAAACAGAGGGAGAGAGAAAAATAATACAAGGTACTATTTATTGAGCATATTATAGAATCAGGTCTTGTGTTATATGCTGTGCCTATGTTATTAATCATTACCATATTAATCTTTACCATATTAAGGTCCAAAGCCTATGTTATTGAGTCTTTGAAAGAACCTTAGATGGAAGGATGTCAGCTCTATTTCAAATGGGAAGCCTGAGACTAATTGAGACTCATAGAAACTTGTAGTGTCACATAATGAGAAAATGGCGGGACCTACTAGTGCTGTCTGACCTCAGGCTGTGCTTTTGGCCTGTGTTGCTTGGGTTTCTGAGGCTTTATCATCCCCTAGGGACTCGGGAGTGAAGGAGATGTTGGCTTCACTGCTATATGGCTTTTCAGTGTGGCTAAACTTTAAGACACCTGGCAGAGGAAAAACAGCAGATAGTGTACACATTTTATGAGCCTCCTCCACCTTGCCAAGGCTGACAGTCACATCTGGTACCCTTTTGATGGTCCCCATCCTCTTAAGTCAGAGCTCACCTGCTAGCTCTACCAAGCTACAGGGGATGGAGCTCCTTCACGCACAGTAGCCTTTACCATTGCCAGGCACTTCCTATTCTGATTCACAGATATCAGCTCTTTCAGTTTTCCTATCAACTCTATGGGTGGATAGATTATCATCCCCATTTTATAGAGGAGGAAACTAAAGCACAGAAAGGTGAAGTAACCAGTCAAGGACACACAGCTATTAACTTAAACCATTTGAAATTGCCAATATTTGACCATTTTGACCAATAAAAATAGTGAGTATATATGCTTGAACCTAATAGCAGGTGGAGGTGTGAGATGTGACCTGATAGGCTAGCTTCAGAGCCTGTGAATCAACCACAACTCAGTGCTACCACTTGGCTATCTCACTCCCTCATCCCTTCCCCACCCTTTGCTGCTGCTTTTTCTGGAAAGCATGATGCAGTATGTCATCAAATTCTGTCTTGATTTATTACTTCTCTCTGCATCTCTTTGACTTTTCCCATTTCTGTTCAAAGAACTCTGCTCTCAAGAAACTCTTGTGCTTCCATAGTCTTGATTATCATGTGGTAGGTGAGGAGCTGCCGCATCCTGCCCTACCCCTCATTCTGGAGCATCTTAAATGTGCTTTCCAGGAATATCTTCAGGTGGATGCCAGGTTATACCTGAGAGGAGGTCCTATTCCCCAGGTGCTGTTCCTGTGGTAGCCCTGTCCTCTTTTGCCCTCTTGGCTCATATCCCCAGGGCACCCTTCTTTTGGCATTACATGGACACCAGGTGCCCTTACCTCCTTCCTGATTGTGTCTGCTTATACCCACTGGGCCCTTCTCCCCTCTACTGGTCTTATTTCTCTGTCACCAGCCATTCCTTTCTTCAGCGCTGTGAAAAAAGCTTTAGTCTCCAGAGCCATTTTGCCTTTCTCTGAAGGCTCAGTTGCTTCATAATATTTTGTGAGCCAAAGCTACAAGTTGTGGCTTTACACACCTTTCCTCACCAAGAGATGTCCTCAGTTGACACTACCTCTCAGATGGTCTGTGTCTGCTCAGGTATCTGATATCAAGACAAAAACCCCGTTGTCTTCTCCAAGCATTTCCCCCAAGTAACTTCCTTCATGAAGATCCCTTCCTCTTCTGCTCCACTTTTACTTTGGCCTCTTCCCTTTCAGAGTAAGACTTTCTCCCTCCTCCAGATCCTCAGAGGTAGGTGCTTGCACTTGACCTGGCAAACTCATTGCTGTGTCTGGGACCATGCCTCAGTTAAAACTGAAGAGTGTCACTTTCCAGACCAACTCTGCCATGAGATGAAGCACCTCTTGTCTGTTTCCTTTTCTATAGAACAGGAATAATGACATCTTGGTGGATCATTGCTTCATGCCCGAGACCAGTGTATACATTCTCTGCTCCTGCCACCTTCACTGAGATTACTGCTTTTCCTGTCTGGGCCTAAGGCTGCTTCCTATAGGTCTCCCTGTTAGTCTTCCCTGTCCTCATTCCTCCACTCACAAGCACATAGTCCCCTCATCTCATGGTCACCCTTAAGATAATAGATGGGAGGGGCTGGAGTGGTGGCTCGGCGGTTACAGTGCTTGCCTGGCATGCATGAGTATGTGAGTTCGAACCCCAGGATCATGTCCACAACGAAGTCTCGGAGTACTGAAGGCCACATGAAAAACTAAATAAAATTAATTCTGTCTGTCTGTCTGTCTCTCTCTCCCCCTCTCTCTTAAAAAAATAAAGATAATAGATAGGAAAGAGTGGTACAGTATTCATCAACAAAGAGGGTGTTCTGTGCATTCTGTAATGTTTAAACATCTTCTCAGCCACTTAGGATCGTAGCTGCATGTAACTGCAAATGTCTTCTCTTTCACAGGAACTAAAGCTCTCTTCCCACGAGGAGGCCTTGTCCTTTGTGTCCCTGGTTGATGGCTACTTCCGGCTCACAGCAGATGCCCATCATTACCTCTGCACTGATGTGGCTCCTCCGTTGATAGTTCACAACATACAGAATGGCTGTCATGGTCCCATCTGGTTAGTTGTAGAATGTTTTCGGTCGCCTTTGATATGAAAAGAGACCATGTTTAGTGGCAGGAAGTCTGCTCTCAGTTCCAGGTCTGTTGTTTATACTGGGGCACTTGACCACGTTGGCTGGTACTCACTGGATATTCTCATTTCCATCCCTGCTGAGCTTTGGCCACACCTTCATCTCATACGTTAGTCCTTGCAGCAGCCCTCAACAGCTCTCCTACTCAGATCTCTACTCTTAGTTTAACCCCCTCACCCCTCTAAAGCTCACTGAGTGGTGTTGCCCTTCCTTAAACCACCCACACATGTCAAACCCTGTGGGCGATTCAAGAACAATAGAATGCAGATCTCAGTATCAGTGTAGTAAACAGAATCCTGAGTCAGCTTGTGCTGACTTAAATGCCAGAGGAATGGCCGAGACAGGGTGACTCACCTTAAAGACCAGAAGGGCTTTGTGGAGTGTCTTAGTGTATGCGCGTCTTAGAATTGGTAACCCGGGAGCTAGAGCGGCGGCTCAGCGGTTCCGGTGCTTGCCTAGCATGCGCAAGTACGTGTGGAACCCCAGCACTATGTACCCAATGAAGTGTTGGAGCAACGAAAGAAACATGAAAAACTAAATAAAATTGATTCTCTCTCTCTCTCTCTCTCTCTCTCTCTCTCTCACTCTCTCTCACTGTAAATCTTTCTTTAGAAAAAAAAAAGAATTGGTAACCTGTGCTCAGATACCTCTGATGATGGGGAACTGAGCATTACGCAGGCAGCCAGTGGATTGTTGCTCTCACAGTGACAGAAGTGCATCCCTTTCTGAAAGGGAGTTGCACTCTCGGTCTCCTGCTCCTCCCTACTCTCTGGGCTCTGCCTTTGAGACAACAGGGGTTCAGAGTACTTCCTTGCATATGTGACTGCCCTCAGGCAGGAGGATACAGCTGCTATGTTTCAGAAATCTGAGAAACCATCTCTTCAGCTCTCTTCCACGTGACATCCCCTCTACCTTCTTCCCATCCCTGTTACCTTGGGACAGGTACTTTGGTTGTAGTATGGTCCATGGACTGGGGAGCTCTACAGGCTCATTGAAAGACACACACACAAAAAATTGCAAAGCAAGGAGTTGAGTATCATGAAAGTGTCTTCCTCCAGTGTCCGACCCACAGCTGTGTCTTGGTTTTCCCTTTGCTGGAAGTGCCCTTCCATGAGGATCTACGTACTTCCTTCAGGTGCCCCTTGTCTGTGGTTTTCCAGGACTCCCTTATATAAAGTAACAACACCTCTTCCCCTTCTCCATCCCACCCTCCCTGGTAGCTTCACTCTGCTTCATTTTCCTTAAGTGGCATTTGTTACCTTCTGCATCCTGTGCTTATGTTTGTGTCCTTTTGTTTCTGGTCTGATTACCCTCCCTCCCTGGCACCCCGAAGGCAGGGCCACTGTCTCTATTACTCCCTGCTTTCCTCAGCAGCATAGCAAGCCTGCCCAGCATAGGCAGGCATGCAGTGAGTGCTTGTTGAGCTGATGAATGCTTCGTGTTCTGCGGGATGCTGAAGCCTACTGCCTAATGAGCTTTCTCAGAGTAGGCAGCATTCAACTTGCATCAAATGTTGAAGAATCAATGATGATTTGACAGATCCTATAGAGGAGATGGGGCCCCAGGGGAGGGATCAGTAGGTGCAAAGGTCTGTGGAGGTGTCAGAGACCACAGTACAGTTGCAGAGTCCTTTCTGCCTTTCTAAAGCATGCTGACCACAACAGTCTCTCTCACCAACACCTGGTGAGCAGTACTAACTAGGTATTATTTAACTTTCACATGGACTTACTTAGCCAGTGTTCAGTACCCTTTTGTGTGCCAGAACTCGTCCTGGGGGTGCAAAGGTGTGAGACAGGCATATTCAGTGTGTTATTTATTGAGCACATAATGCAAGCAGGCCAGTTTTGGTTCCCAAGGATATAGCAATAAAACAAGCCCAACTGTCCACCTTCATGAGGCTCATGTTCCAATTAGGCCAGGGAGGGAAGGCTGAGGACAGGATCCCTCCACTGTGTCGTTGGCAAGTCTTCATCACAGCCCTAGGGGACACTCCTCTGGTGAGAACTGGAGATAGGATCTCTGGGGAACTTGGGGACAGACAGGTCCCCGTGGCTCAGGTGGCAGCAGACTGAGTTTTCTTTTAGGTGCTATAGGCTCAGTTTGTCTCTAGGCTCAGTATCTCCATGGGCATGCCAGAGAGGACCTTAGGATCTGTCAGGTACTGTAAGACTAGAGGCTCAGGGAAATGGAGATCCCAGGGGTTTAAAGTGCTGTGGTGTGAGCTCTTTGTCTCTTTGCCTACTTCCTTCTCCAGCACGGAATATGCCATCAATAAGCTGCGGCAAGAAGGGAACGAGGAGGGGATGTATGTGCTGAGGTGGAGCTGTACCGACTTTGACAACATCCTCATGACCGTCACCTGCTTTGAAAAGTCTGAGGTCAGTCAGGACACTGGCATGGGCCAGGCCATATGATCACAAGGAATCCAGTCCAGGATCTGTTGCAGAGAAGACTACTCTTGGCCAGGGGTAGAAAGCCTGGGTCTCTGAGAAAATCCCTGGAAGGTCTGGCAAAGAGCACCCACTTTCAAAAGGAGACTGCTCTCAAGCAACCAGATCCCATATCCTTTACTCCTTATGGCCTTTCTTCTTTCCTTCCATTCTTTTCCTTTCTTTCTTTCCCTTCCTCCCATGGCAGGGGTGCACTGTGACTCTGGAAGGTAGAACATGATCAAAAAATCCAGTTCACACTAGACACCTCAGATCTTTAGTATAATATCTGGAGTGGTTTATTTTAGGCTTAATACCAGGATCATTACAGACCCAGAGCTGTGTCTGCCTACAGCATTCTCTGATGCAGACAAGTTCAAGATGCTAACTCATTAGTATGGTGTAATAGTTTCCCAAAACAATAGCTTCAAGCATTATAACGGAAAAACTAGTATCCCATGTTTTGACAATGAGTATATGTCTGTCAGACATTGAAATGTGACTAGTAGCTGAGAATGTGAGAGAAATCCCAAAGGCTAAAATTTTAGCTAGAATTATTGACTTTACCTCACTAGAATGCAATTGCTTTTATTGTTTATGCAAGTTTTTTCAAATGCAAAGGCGAATATTTTAGAAAACAATGAATTTTATAAAGTTTGCATATATTCAATAGTGTTGGCTGGCCTCAACATGAGCTAGGAGAACTGGGGCAGGGAGGAGACTTTGAATTGGAGGTCAGCCATTATATACAGTAGGCCTCAGACATGGGAGGGAAAAGTACAAGAGAGCCCGTGGGAACTGGACTGTAGCTAAGAGTGGAAAGAGGAAATGGCAGAAGGAACCCAGTGCTACCAGGCATCCTGGACAAAGTCCCAGGGCCACCACCTGCCTGGGAGTGTTTTGAACAGCTGGGCCTCAGGGCTGCTATCAGCTTGATGGTTCCAAACTTGCCAGGCTTATTGCCTTCACAGGATGCCAGGCCGCGTTATTCAGCAGTGTTTGAGGGAAGTTTAATATTTGTAAGATGGATGGGTGCATTTGACAGCCCAGCTTCCTCCTGAGGAGGAATTGACATGTGCTGTGCCAAGGAGGTTGGTTAGTGATTGCATAACATGGCCTACCTGGATAAGAGAGCAGTCACAGATGCGACTAATCCTTTTGCTTATCCTAGCTTACCAGGCACCATGCTAAGCATTTTACCTACATGTTCTTATGTAAGACTTATAACGTCCTTATGAGATAGGTGCTGTTTATTCCATATACAGATGAAGTAACTGAGGTGTTGAGATTTTAAATAACGACATCATGTCCTACTTTACACCATAAGTAGGTCTTCCTGGCCCTCATTCTTAACCACTAAAATAGTTTTCTTTGTTCAAAAAGAGCCTATGAAGGAAAACTTCTGCTTATACTCCCCTTTCTGTGGTACCATAGAACCTTAAACCTGACAGACAGCCAAGTACTAGCTCCCATTATAGTTTTCAGATGGATTCATGCTCTGAAAGGGGTTAGTTTGTAGGAGTTCCTGGATTATTTTTTCTTCTCTTAATAGTTATTTCATGCATAATACTTATTAACCTTTATAGAGTGCTTACTGAGTTTTAAAATGTGCTATATCATTTAACCATCACAGCGATTCTATAAGGTTAATATTTTCATGAACTTCAACTTAAAAAAGCCAAGTGATACTTCTGTGGACATAATTGCTCTATGTGCTGTAGTGTAAACTCTTTCTTTATCAGTGCCTTCTTCAGGTCCCCTGCTTTGTTATTTACTTATTTGCTGGTTGGTTTATTTTATTTTTGAATGATTTTTAGATATAAAAAAATGTTAAGAGATGTCCATAGTTTCTGTACTTGCTTTCTCAGCATCCCCTAATGTTAGCATCTTACATTCCCATGGTATTGTGTCTGGCACTATTCTAAACAGTAGTTTCTGGTCGTTTTTCTGAATGGCAGGGGCTGGGTAGCCAGAAGCAGTTCAAGAATTTTCAGATCGAGGTACAGAAAGGCCGCTATAGCCTGCATGGCTCAGACCGCAGCTTCCCCAGCCTGGAAGGCCTCATGAGCCACCTCAAGAAGCAGATCCTGCGTACAGACAACATCAGCTTCGTGCTGAAGCGCTGCTGCCAGCCCAAGCCTCGAGGTTTGTTTCCCTGTGCCAGAGCCAGGCTGCGTTCCCGCAGTGATGTCTTTTTCCTCGTTGATGCTTCAGGACTCAGATGGACCAAGAGTTGCTGAATGGGTTAAAGAAAGGGCTCTAGGTATTTTTGTAGGTATTTCCTTACACGTCTGCCCCCAACTCAAATCTCATCTCTTAAATGTTAGCTTTTTCTCTTGAAAAGACATGTACTTTTTGTTGTTGTTGTTGTTTGAGAGGAGCAATTTTATTTAGTTTTTCATGTGACTTTTGTTACTCCAAGACTTTGTTGTGTACGTGGTCCTGGGGTTCAAACTCGCATACTCGCACTTGCCAGGCAAGCGCCGTAACCGCTGAGCCGCCTCTCCAGCCCCCATGCACTTTGTTTTAATCAGCTTTTTTGCCACTGTGACCAAAAGACCTGATAAGAACATTTTTAGAGGAGGAAAAGTTTATTTGGGGGCTCACAGTTTCAGAGGTCTCAATCCATAGATGGCTGACTCCATTTCTCAGGGCCTAAGGTGAGGCAGAACATCATGGCAGAAATGTGTGCCAGAGGAAAGCAGCTGGGAATGTGGCACCAGGAAGCAGAGGCTCGGGGAGAGGGAGGGAGGGAACTAGAGGAGAGGAAGGTAGGAAGAGAGGGAGAGAGAGACACTGACTAACTCCTGTCACCATGGACAAAAGACACCCCAAAGGCACGCTCCTAATGACCCATCTCCTCTAAGGCACACACACTCCCTACCTACAGTTACCACCCAATTAATCCCTGTTATGGAGTTCAGTGCATTGATTAGGATAAGGCTCTTATAACCTTCTTCTGGACTTTGTTTACCTTACCTTTTGACCTTCTTTCCCCGTTTCATGAGCTTTTAAGGAATACCTGAAATCTAACCACAACACACTTTTGTGTGTGTGTGTTGTACCAGGGATTGAAACTGGGGTGCTTAATTACTGAGCCTCATCCCTAGCCCTTTATACTTTTTATTTTCAGACAGGGTCTTGCTCTCACTAAGTTGCAGAGGCTGGCTTTGAACTCATGATCATCCTGTCTCAGCTTCCCAAGTTGCTGGAATTACAAGTGTGTGCCATGGTATTGGGTCATAACACACTTTTCTCAACATTTTATCTGGGTTGCACAGAGAAGCATGTTCAGGATTAATAAGCTGAAATATATTTTTGTTCTCTAAAAAGGTGAAATGTCTTGAGAAGCCCTTTGTCATTGGTTTATTTATCTGAGAAATGTTCCTCACACATTTTTTCTGGGTCAAGAACTGTGATAAACGTAAAGAATCAGAAACAATTAATATCCAACCCCTCTTCTTGGCTATCTAGGCTAATGCAAAACATGTTACAGGTAAGTGATACCACTATAGTCTGTGATAGACATTTAAATTAGTACACATATCATATCCTTGGGGGCAGAAAGGGATGCCCAGCATCTCTGAGTCATGCAGCATGGCAGGCTGTGTGGAAGAGGTGTACTTGAACCATGTGTTGGATGGTGAGCAGGAGGTGCCAGCTAGGTGAGGGTATGTCCCTCACTAACAGAGCCAGGAACATGTGCAGCGACAGTAAGGGCCAACATGTAGGCTGCAGAAAGGCTCTGGGGAAGGGATTGCTGATATGAAGGTGGAAGTTTAAAGAAAGGGGTTAGATTTTGCATCCTGGGAGGCCTTGGTTGCCACACCACAAGAGCTGGGACTTTATTCTGTAGGCAGTAGGGGGTCATAGAAAGATCGGGGGGGAAATCAGTATACAGTGTGAGGGAACCTCATGTTCCTTTTTAAGCCTCATGATCCGTGTCATGATGTTCTGCAGGTGGTTTCATTGTCTCAGAATGTGAGGACTGGTGGACACTTTAGGAGTCACCTGGTCAGCCTCATCTTATAGATAAGAAAACTGGGACCAGGGAGTTAAGTGGGTCTCATTGAAGATCAAGGTCAAAGAAAGATTTGAGTACCAGGTTTAACTTGAATCCCAGATCCCTTGAGTGTTAGGTTTTGTCATTCCCCACCCTAAGATGCTGCCTTGCATGGGTCAGAATCTTTCCTTAAACGAATTAGGCCTCAAAGAAGGGGCAGCATCATTGTTCCTGAGGCCTCAGTAAGCATCAGCAGAAGATACTTGGAGGAGCCTCTTTGAGACCATCTTGTTCTTTTAAGGGAATTGTCTATGAGTCTTCATGTTATGGGCAGGTAGAGCAAACAGCATCAGGGACAGAAAGGGGCCTGGGTTTTGTTTTGTTTTGTTTTGTTTTTTAAGAGAAAAGGACATTGTGAGAGAAGAGAGAGAGAAAGAGAGAAACAGTTTTTTATTTAATTTTTCATGTGGCTTTTGTTGCTCCAAGACTTCGTTTTGTATCTGGGGTTTGACCTCGCATACTCGCGCATGCCAGGCAGGTGCCGTAACCCTGGGGCTTGGGTTCTTGATGTTTGAATCATGTTTTGTTCTCAGCTAGGGGCTCTTCACTGAACATGGTGAAAGAAGGACTTGTGTTCTTGTTGTTCAGATAGGGTTTCCTGCCAGCCTTGGGGAATAACTGTAGCCTTTGTTTTTATGCTTGAAGATATTTTACAAATGCAAAAACATTTGCCACTTGGCCATGAGACATTAGAGCATGTTAAAACCTTAAAGCACAGTGGCCCCATTTACTCACATAATCTCTCCTTTCAGATAGTAAAAGTGGGTTTTACTCTTCATAGTCTCTAGGTGAGGATGAAGAAGCTGAGAACAGCATCCATAGGAATAGAGAAGGCTGAGGTCTAGGATGTGATTTCTTTGCACAGTTCTAGTGAGGAGACATTTGATACAGGTGTCACCCCTAGTAGTCCAGATTTGGGAGCCAGTAGCTATGGAGAGAGGCAACACAGGAACACAGTTGTACCCCTGTCATTGGCTTCTGTTGATGCTCCTGAAACTCAGTAGCAAGGGTATTTTGTGTCTGCCTTCCACACTTTCTTATGAACTCTCGAGAGAGGGTCTAGATCTCACTCACTACCCAGTGACTCCCAGCGACTCCTAGGAAGCACAGGGGCCCCATAGAGTCAGTGTGCAATAATGTCTCTCAAGTGTTAATTGTGGCAGTATCTGCCATATGAGATTGATGGACACCTACCTGATATGTCCCAGGCAGTTGACATGCATGTTTTATTTCTTTCATCCACATACAGGTTTTTTTTTTTTTAAAGAGAGAGAGGGGGAACATGAGAGAGATAGAGAATCAATTTTATTTATTTTTTCATCTGGCCTTTGCTTCTCTGACACTTAGTTGTGTATGTGGTGCTGGGGTTTGAAAGCACTCCCAACAGCTGAGCCGCTGTTCCAGCCCCCACATACTAGTTCTTTATAGCTAACGAAAAGGAGAGGAAATTGAGTCTCAGATGTTCAGCTTCTTGCTCAAGATACCAGAGCTAACAGTATCAGTAGTAGTTATAATAGTGGTCATAAATCATAATCGTAATGACTACCATGTTAATAAAGCTTAGTTTTCCAGGCACTCTCTGACAGGCTTTCATTTTTAAGTCTTTTCATCTTCAAAACAACTCAGATGTGTGTTGTTATCCCCACTATACTTGCCCAAGATCCACTTAGGTGAGAGGAAGAGTGGGGATTTGAACTCACTTTGTGTGACTCCAAATTCATTAATTCCAGCCCCTTTCCCTGCCTTTGCCTTTGCAAAGATGCAGGTTCAGTCATTGGCCTGACTCCTGAAACTAAGGACAAGGGCAGAGGAGTGCCTGGTGGGGGAAAAGAAGAAGCAGGCCACTGTATGAGGCTGAAAAGCCCTCTTTCTTCCCTCTGCCACCTGCAAATTAGAGAAGTGATGAACTCTTGAAAATGTGACAGGAGAGTGTCCTTTTGGGTTATTCATCTCCTTTGCTCTCCTAACCACAGGGTGCTGACAGCTAGACACCCGGGACTGGGTTTCTCCCTTAAAAATGCAACCAAGAATTTTCTCATGGGAGAAATAAAAAGCAAACTGAAAAAGCAAAGCCACTCCCTTTTTCCTTCATCCAGCCTAGTGCCCATCTCCCTGTGGGCAACTATGAGAAAAGCATGTGAACGCCCACCTCCATCCTTGCACACCCTCACCTGTACAGGCAGGTGTGGTGCTTGACATCTCTTCCCTTCTGCTCTGATGCTGGGACTTCCCATGTGCTGCATGAGGCTGGGACACCCTTTTGGCAGAACAAGGAAGGCGACTGGTCATAATGACAATGGCTAGTAGTGGTGGAACTTTTGCTGCCCACCAGGCATTGGAGAAAACCCTTCTTGTGCATTATCTCATCTATCCCACATGATGACCCAATGAGGACAGAAGCGTTACCTCCATTTTCTAGTGAGACAATACATTCATGGAGGTTAAACGACTTCTCTGCTCACAACATTGACCCCAGTGCTGTGTTTCCTGAAGTACCCATACAAATAACCAGCCCATGAGCAGCCTCTTTCCTCCTTTCCTAACTTCCCACATGGCTGTGCTGCCAAGCCATTGCCCTGTGGACACCAATCTGGTGGCCGTTTTTTGGTACCTTCCCTCCCTCAGGGCAGTCCTGTATTGACTGTTTAAATGGGACTTCACCCAGGGAACAGGGTATGGAATAGCTGCTGCCAGGATGTGACTGGGGAAGCCTTTGCCCACAGCCAATTTCTGGAATCCAGATTTGTTCCCCAACTGCGGCCAACTGTGTTTTGAGAAGGTGAGAGACTGGAGCAATTTGACTTCAGTGTGTCTCCTGTGTCGAGACTTATGAACTACTTCATTGTGATAGGTCAGTTTGGTCTCTCAGCCTCCTTTTCTTGATTTATAAGAGGAGCTGTACTGCTTAGGATTTTCATGAGAACCGAGGAGTTAGCATGTGCCATGCTCTTAAGAACAGTGACCAGCACAGAAAAAGCAGTCAGAAATATGAACTTGAAATAGAAAAGTGTTGGAGGTCGGGGGGACCCTTCTCTGGAGGGTAGTGGGAATTTGAGGGACTACATTGGAGTCATGGGGCCCGCATGGGGACCCTGTGCTCAGCAGCTGTTGCTTGCCAGTGCATGTGCACAGCCCCTGTTAAACTGCTTCATGATTCTTATAGATATTTTGATTGAGAATCTCCTTGATCCAAGTCCAAGAATGTAGACTTGAGTGGCTATGTTTTCTCTCTGAACTCTTTCCTATTTTCTATACTAAAGCAGAAGGGGCAAAACATCTGTGAGTTGTCACTTCCCTAATGGTCCTGCTTCAGCTAAAAGAAATACATGCACTCAGTGACCAAGTCTACGTCACAGAGTTCCCTGGGGACAGTCACTGTGTCTGAGTCTGGAAGATCTTTACTTCCCTCAAGGCTACCTCATAACTCAAGGTGGCTTCTTAGTAGGAAACACGATTCCTGTGGAGTTTCAATTCTTCTAAACTCCAAATTAACCACATTGCCGACCCTGACCTAGCCCACAGTCATGTCAAGCTGCTTTTGAATCAGAGTTTGGGGGATGGTCCATCCCCAACCTGTACATTCAAGGAGTGCTGGGTAAGTACCTCCTTGGTGCCAGCAATGGTGGGTCCAGGGAGGTTCAGACACCTTCCCTTTCCTTACATAAAACCAGTGTTTTACACCCTCCCCACCAGGATTCCAGCACTCCCTAGGCCTAAAGCTTCTGCTATCTCCTCAGCTCTCCTCCTTTAGGTCACTCCAGTTGTTCATTTATGCATTGGACAAATACTTATTAAGGGCTAGGGGTATGCAGTGTAATACTTGCCTAACATGGACCAGGCCCAGCACCACAAAAACAAACAAAAACCAAATACGTGTTGAGTGCCCATCATGTACTAGGCTATGGAAACAGCAGAAAATAAAATAGACACAGTTCCTGACCTCTTGGAGTTTCCATGCTTAGATTTAAAATTTAATTTTCTTAGGGAAATCCTTCCTAATCTTCTTACCAGAACAAATCTGCTGTATGGACTCTGGAGCACATTGGGTCTGCCTTATAGATTAATTAGACCAATTGTAGCTTTCCATTTGATTGGCTGATTATTTGCTTAGTTTTGACTCTGTTATTAGTCTGTGAGTTTCTGGGAGGCATTAATTAAGTACTTACCCATAAATTATTTGTCAAATGAATCAACAAATGCATGCAACTCTGTTCAGCAAACTCCTTGTTTCAGCACTCGTTGGCTAACCAGGGTCTATGCATATACTTCTCCAATCTCTTCCACAGAAATCTCCAATCTGTTGGTGGCCACCAAGAAGGCCCAAGAGTGGCAGCCTGTCTATCCCATGAGCCAGCTGAGTTTTGATCGGATCCTCAAGAAGGATATTGTTCAAGTGAGTTGTTGCTGCAGGCCTGGGGTCCAGCCTTGGTCCTGGCTCTCCACAGGAGAGCAGCCTGCATTTTTGGAAGAGGGTATTCTGGGTTTGGGGAAATTCTAGTGAGAAAAGAAAAAAGAGTTTTTTTCTTTTAAACAGTTAAAGCAGTTCACCTAGCATTATCCTTCCCACCTGCTTGCTGGTGCTCTTCCTAGACACTTGGCTTTGAAAGAAGGGATTGGTCAGGGTTCATGGGATTACCTGGGGTGGAGGGGCCTTTGGTTGTGAGGGAGCATTGGTGGGCACCAGGAACTGGTCTGCACAGGGGAACCTGCACTGAAGTCCCTCACTGTCCTACAATGTGCTGTGTGACAGCATTTCTAGATTTTATTACTGCTCCAGTAGGAGCAGAGCTGTGAAAACAAGAACACAGTGAGGTGGCAAGACAAAAACTAGCTGGAGAAATGGATCCCTCATGGGGACTCAGACCAGTGTCTCAACCTTTGGAGGCCTTTTCCCTAGAATCTACTGCCTGAGGCAGGTCCAGAGTACTCTTGGGCTTTGGCTAGGGATGTGAAGCCTAGAGCAAATTGTATTTTCTGTTAGCACCCTGCTCCAAATCAAACTTTCTGTTAGTTCCCCACTCCTGAACCCCATTAGATAGAGCCATGTGTGGCAGGGGAGGGGGCATCAAAGCAGAGAGCACCCAGCAGCCTTGGACAGAGGGAATCAGTACAGGACCAGTTAGTACTTGGGAGAGACTGTGACCCTCAGAGGGGCAGGAGGGTAAGTCATGGGGTCACAGCTCTGAAGAAGCCTGGGGAGGGTAGCAGGCCTGGACCCAGTTGTTAGTGTACCTGTTTAAGTGAATCCAGCTTTCTTCACAGAGGCCCCATCATTATTGTTCTCTGTCCCTCTTATGATGGTAAGAGCTGTCCTAAGATTAAAATCACCCAGAGCCTAAGTTGTGTAGCCCATTTTCTGTCTAGAACTTGACACAGTGCTTGGGGCCTGCCTTCTTTTTCTGCCCTTGAGCCTCTGAGCTGATAACCACCATCTTTTATGCCTTCTGCATCCATTTAGTAAACAGTGACACAGCATTTACACATTATGTGCCAGGTGCAGTCACTGCTCTCAGCAGACTTGCAGTCCAGCAGGAAGAGAGAGACTTCTGTCTGTCTTATATGAGAAATTATCAAGAGTCAAGTCCTAAGGTAGTAAAGTGCAGCAGGATATGGGAGCATCAAAGACTTAGTATTGGGAGGCTGGGATAGCCTCCTTGGGAAAGGGCATCAAAGCCGAGTAGGACAGACAGCAAGTAACTGCACAGAGGCAGAGGGAATATCACGGAAGGACACCAGAGTGGACATGTAGGGTCCTTTGTGGGTTGCTGAGGGATCCTGCCAGCATGGTGCCAAGACCTGTCCACTGAAATAAGTCCCCTTTCTGAGGAAGAATGATTATTCTGAAAGCATATGGCTTTTATGGGATGTTCTAGGAATATAGCTTCCAGTAACCTTGATGGATCACTTCATGACAGATGCAACTTCAATGAATAGTCACAGGACCTTGCCAAGATATAGCAGATAGGGTGAATATATGACCATTCTTTTGTGACAGATGACAAATAAATGATAATTAATATCCCTGGTTGGGGATTTAGCTCAGTGGCAGAGCGCTTGCCTAGCATGTGCAAGGCCCCGAGTTTGGTCCTCAGGCTGAAAAAAAAAAAAAAATATATATATATATATATCCCTGGTTAACAATTTGTTTCTCGTGGAGATAGGGCTGATTCCCTAGGTATCTGCCAAATTGTTCATTTTCTGCATTTATAAGGAGTCCTGGAATCACAGAGTAATAGAGCTTTGATTTACAAGATTTTGGGGGCTAATGTTAACAGCTTGACATTATATAAGTTTCATGAAATCACACTTTGATTTTCAAATATTAAGAATTTAAAGATTAGAGGAGAAAGCCTGCTGTCCAGGTCCCCTTTTGCATGCTACAAGAGTTTTGTTCCTGTTCCTTCAATAAATCATTCTTCCATTGGAAAAAAAAATGTATTTAAAGATCAAAAGTTGGAAGCTCAAACTAGAAGGGCCCTTAGACATATCATTATGTGCTAAAGGTTTCACACAGGTGATCTAATTTAGTCCTCCTGCCACTCACTTGGTGGCATTGTCCACTATCACAGGAAGCTTGAGGAGGCAGCACTGTAGCTCTACCTCTGTCTCCGCACCCCCTTGTCCTCTGTGGGATTGCTGGGGCAAGTGCAGATATAACTTGTATCACTGCTTTTAGAGCTCAACACACATATACAATGCACACACCCTGGTAGGTAGATGTGGAATGAATGCTTCCACTCTGAGAAACAGCAACTAGCTGGCCTAGAAGGCTTTTATGCAGAGTACATGGGTCCAATGATGGGTTTCTACCTCCCCATGTGTCAGAGTCTGTACCAGGAGCCTTGACATGTAGTTCCTTTTTTGATTCTTACAATAACCTTGTCATGTAGGTCCCATTTTTATCCCTATTTACAGAGAATGGGCAAGATTGCACCTGGTGATGAGATGGTTCCAAGTTAATGGCTCACAGACAGTAGAGCTAGGAGTTATAAGCCATTCACTTTGTTCCTCTGTCTGAGAATGGAGGAGTAACTTGGTGGAATTCTCTCTCTCTCTGCTCTGGAGCCCTGGGGTGGGACGGATATGGCTGACTGTTGATGGCAGTGTTTGCAATTTTTTGATAGGTCAGGATTTGTTTTGGCCACTGGCTGGCCTTCAAAGTAGAAAGCAAGGACCTGTTAAGGAGCTTGGAGACTGTTTCTGGGGACTCAGGAACTGCAACAACCATGTTGACCAAGCTGATTTTTGTTTCTTCTGGGGACTCAATGAGGACAGGCCTCCAGAAGCTGTGTGCCTTTGCCTGATCCCATCCCTATCCAGTGTTCCCATCAAGGATATGGTTGCAGACTTAGGGTGTCACACAGCTGTAGAGAACTGTCCCTGAATCTTTTTCTTTCTCCCTTAGGGCGATCACCTTGGCAGAGGCACGAGAACACACATTTACTCTGGGACCCTCGTGGATTATAAGGATGATGAAGGGGCTGCTGAAGAGAAGAGAATAAAAGTTATCCTCAAAGTCTTAGACCCCAGCCACAGGGACATTTCTCTGGCAAGTGCTTCCCCCATTTCTGGAGCCAGGGAAGTAGAGTGAGTTGGGAAGAACCGCTACCTTCATTTTGGACTAGTGGTTCTCATGCTGGCCTGTCAGTCAGAATTCCTCTCTTAATGCAACCTTAGAACTTGTGTATAGAATCAGTGATGGAGAACTGAAGATGGAGGTAGGTTGAGCAGCCCCTCACACTCGGCCTGTTCCCTTCCTCCTCTCTGTCCCACCTGTGGCCCCTTTGAAACTCTGGAATAAGCTGAGTGGGCTCAGAGATCCTGATGGAACCCAGGGTTTCCACTGGAAAATGAAAGTTCAGAGGAGTCATATGACTTACCTAGGATTCCACAGATTATTAGACAGAAATAGCAAAACTGGGAGCAGAGATTTGCTGTCTTGTTTTCCCCAAAGTTTAAAGGAAGAGAAAGATGTAGGTAAGAGCATCTAATGGGAAGATTGTCAGCTAGGTCATCCAACAGCCTTGTTGTGCATCCTGTCAGGTTTTTTTCTTTTCTTTTCTTTTTTTTAAAGATAGAGGGACAGTGAGAGAGACAGAGAAAGAGAGAAACAACTTTATTTAGTTTTTCACATGGCCTTAGTTGCTCCAACACTCAGTTGTGTGCGTGGTGCTGGGGTTTGAACCCGGGTCCTCAGGCTTGCCAGGCAAGCGCCGAAACCGCT
>PVKS010034666.1:0-20693 GCA_004027875.1 Aplodontia rufa
AGGGGCTGTACCAGTCTGCAGCTCCACCAACAGTGTGTTAGTGTGCCTATCTCTCCACAGCCCCTCCAGCATCTATTGTTGTTTATTTTCTTCATCTTTGCCATTCTGACTGGTGTAAGGTGATATCTTAATGTGGTTTACTCTTATGCTTCTGATCTGAACTCCCCAAGGGGAAAAAAAATCATTAGAAAAAAATTTATACCCAGTACTATTTAATTTTAGCCTATCATTTGCCACACTTTATGACAAATCACAAAAGCAAAACAATGAAAGACGATGTGACTTTCACTTTGAGTAGTTTAGAATATAGAAATATTTCATTCTGAATTGTATTTTATTATTCTGAGGTGTACATTTAAAATATTAATATAGACATCTGGTAATCTTGTTAGAAATACCTTTATACAATGATAAAATGAGGATCATTCTGTAGAAATGTAATTTATATTGAATTTAAAACTCATTCTAAACAGATATTCATCTAATGCCTAATTTTTTTAAGACAGTGGGACAGTGAGAGAGGAAGAGAGAGAGAGAATCAATTTTATTTAGCTTTTCATCTGGTTTTCATTGTTCCCACACTTAGTTGTGTATGTGATGCTGGGGTTTGAACTCAGTTCCTCATGCATGCTAGGCAGGTACTGTAACAGCTGAACCACTGCTTCAGCCCCCTAATTCCTAAATTTTAATGAGGATTCTATAATTTATTTCTTAAAAGTGGCTTCCTAAAATTATATAAACTACAAGCCTCTGCTGAAAATCCATTAAAAGTGCAAGCTGCTCTCCTGAGCTACTCTCATGTGGTGCAGGCGGCACACCCCACTGTGGAGCCTTGCACAGCTTCACTTACTCAGGCTATTAGTGGTCCACTGGTATTTCTGTTGAGATTGCCCTGATTGTTTTGAGTGTTCTCATCCTGTATTAGCTGTCGAATTCTACTCTCTGTGAATTTTATCTCTTTTGAGAAGACATTTTGGGTTCATATTCAATTTTCAGAATCACAGGCTTTGCTCCATCATCCGTGGAGACACTGTTGGTTTCAAAGTGTGTCTATGCCTATCTCTCCCAGACCTAGCCACACTGTCAGATATTTAAGACAGGTTCTAGGTTTCACCCTTGTTTGAGGGACAAACCTATTAGTGATCCTACTGTTGCACCATCACTCATTCTAAGGAGAGGGAATTCTTTGCCTCTCCGGTGTGAAGAGTATATTCTCAAAGTAATTCTCTCCATAGTTCATGGTAACTCTTTTCTCACAGAGCCTAGCTATCCAGAGTAAGGTGATCCCTTCCAACCTGTTTCCCAATTCCGTACCTTGTAGACTAAGTGCTAGAGTGTTTACAGAGCACTCATTATGTTAATTTAGCATAGGACCACCCCACAGACAACAAGATGTTTATGTAACCAGCTGTTACCTGTGCCCTTTTTTTATTTTCTTCAGGGCCAAAGACTAAGCACAGGGTTTTTCCTTGGGCATGCTAGGCAAGTGCTCTACCACTGAGCTCAATCCCCAAATCCCTGTTACATGTGATTTTTTTTTTTTTAAATAAAGAGTGAGGGCCACAGAGAGAGAGAGAGAGAGAACCAACTTTATTTAGTTTTTCATGTGACTTTCATTGCTCCAACACTCTGTTTTGTATGTGGTGCTAGGGTTTGAACTCGCATCCTTGGGCATGCCAGGAAAGCTTCATAATCCATAAGCCACAACTGCAGCCCACATGTGTTATTAACAAGATGTTTTAGGATATATATGGTGCAATGTTAAAGTTACTTACTCAAAATAACAAAATACATGTTAAAATTAAAATCACTCTTTAAACTTCTTGTTGTGAAAGATGATATTCTTTCAAAGCCTTTTTGCTTTTACCACCTTCCATAGAGCATAAGAAACTCTACAGCTAAAAGATCATTATTGTTTATGATAAAGTTTTATGTACCTGTTTGGTTTTTTCCCCCCACCTTTTTTTCCCCTACCTTAGTAAAGGTAGGAAGCACTTAAGTGCAGAAATTAGAATGCAGTATTTCTTAGTGAGTGGTTTAGCTTTATCTGCTGTTTTGTTTTATTCTACTTTTAGGAGAGGTGAGAAACCCAGTCCAACTATTAACAAAATTAGGAAAGGAGCCTGATGGTTTGCACATTTTCAAAAAGCAATAACTTGTGCAGAACAAGTTGAGAGGTGGTAGAGGAAAAAGATGATTTTCAGTTGACCTCTAAACACTCCTACTCTTTCATGTTGAAATGATTGCATAAGTGTTTATGCTGAGTGTACAGTGAATTGCTAAATCACTTTGCAAATCCCTTTTAAGATCTGTGAATGTTTGAAGTTTTAAAATGAAATATACATGGACAATAGAATTGGCAAAACATTATTGATCTATCTGAAAGAAACATTTGAGTCATAGGAAACGTGAATCTTCTATAAATATACTTAGCATAAAAACAAAAAGGTGCAATAAGAGAAAAAAATGATATTTGTTTCAGAAATCTGAGATAAAATTCACATTAATCATTAATATTTAACATGAGTCATTGAAAATGAGGTAGAAATGGTGAGTTGAAACAAGTCAATAAAAGAAAATGCCTCCTTTCTAAATATGACAGTTATTAAAGCTGTATTGCAAAGTTATAGACTACTAAAGTGAATTTCCCCAAAATTATGCAAAGTGACCTGCTTATCTTGTTTGTTCTGAGACATAACTATCTTTGAGCTTCAGAATTCTCATTTTAAAAAATAGACATAGCAATAGTAGCTCTCGCTTTGATTTTTTCTATTAAATGAGATAATACACATAGGAACTCAGGATGGAGATCATAAAATTGTCCAAAAATGTGGGAATGGCAATAAAAACACTTATGGTGGCGATGAAGATAATTATTTCAAGGTTTTAACATGTTAATCTTGAATTTATGTTTAAATGTAAAATAATGAATATTAAAAAAAAAAACAGAAGATAAACAAATCGTGACTCTGAAGTAGATGCTATATTGATCTAACAACCTCCATTTCACAAAATGACACATTATTTTTATAGCGGTCTATCTGAATACAAGTGTTGTGAAATAAAACTTGATGCTGCTATCAACTGGTGGAAAATCAAAGTATTTTGAGCCGTTATAGTTAAGTGGACATTTGGAATGTGTTTCCACTGGAAGTTAGAACTCTTTTTCATTAAAGGTTGTTTATTATACTCCAGTCAATCAAAAATGGAAGAAGAAATGTATATCCACACACTGGAAGGTTGGCTACTTCAACTTGAAGAATGTAGGGACTAGATTCTGCATCTATTCTATATTTGGGCTCCAGAAATCGTTCCTTTCTATGCTGAGAAACCACTTGGATAAGTTTTTAAATATGGATAATAAAGTAAATTATTTGGTGAAAAAAATTTAAAAGGTCAAATATTAGAGGACAGTGAATTTCTTATCCATTAGACCATTTAAAGCAAACAATGTAGCATCCTAAATTCTATGTTCACAATGTAATACTCTATTTCTGAACCAGGTGGATTGATAAGATTTCCTAAAGAGGTTTTTGGAAATCAGAAATAATCTATATTGACTTTGTCACATTGTAAAAATTATTTATATATTATGTATATAATATATAACAATAACTATATACAATTAATATTAAATAAATGTTATTTATGTACACAAATTCCTCATTTCAGAAACTGGTGTGACCACTTCTACTCCCTCCTAGCAGCATTCAGCAATGAAAAATGGTAGGCTTTTCTTGACTGGATGAGTCTCAGAGTCTATAGAGAAGATATAACCTGAGTGACAATGATTGGGTGACAAGAGGTCTTGACACCATTTTATATGACACCTATCAAACATTAGAAGTGAATATTATCTCTGCTTATTTTTCCCTGTGAAGTGAAACTGTTATAGTGTAGATGTTAGTTGTCCCCCAAAAACTCATGTGTGAGACAATGCAGGAAAGCCTGGAGGTGAAATGATTGGGTTATGAGAGCCTTAACCCGGTAAGTGAATTCATCCTCTGATAGAGATTAATGAGTGGTAACTATAGACTGGTACAGTATGGCTGAAGGAGGTGAGTCCCTAAAGGTGTGCGCTGCTGGGATTGGGATATATATTTTGTTCCTGATGAGCAAAGCTTTCTGCTTCCCAGTATAATGTTTTCAAATATTGTCTTCTACCACACTCTTTCACAATGATATTTAGCCTCACTTCGAGGCCTGAGGAGTGGAGTTGGCCATCTGTGGACTGAGACTGCTAAATCTGTGAGCCCGCAAATAAACTTTCCTCTTTTTTCTTTCCTTTCTTTCTTTTTTTTTTTTTTTCAAGAGAAAGGGACAAGGAGAGAGAAAGAGAATCAATTTTATTAAGCTTTTCTAGTGGCTTTTTTTTCTCTGACACTCTGTTGTGTACATGGTGCTGGAGTTAGAAACCAGCACCATAGTTACGATGCCAGGAAAGCATCATAACTACGGAGCTACTGCTCCAACATCAACTTTTACTGTTTTAATTGTTCTTGTCAGATCTGTCAGTCACAGCAGTGAAAAACCTAACTAAAACAGATAGCATGTGGTCTAACATAAGAAACCACTCATTTTATTCATATAGAAGCACTTTTCTATATGTATATATAATTGGTGCACTGTAAGCACTAGTAAATGTACATTTTCAGTTCATGGCAATAAACGATTTTAACCTAAAATGACATAACTGTAGTGTGAATTTTCTGCTTTAAATAGAGCAAAACAGCGTGACTTTATCTCTAATATATTAGAACTACCTATTCTGTGATTTCATTTATGCTTTTTAAATCAGTATTTCCAAAGATGTTACTTAAACTACTATTACCACTGGATTAAGGTATTTCCAGTTGTTTCACCTCTTTTGATTTTTCTCTGTATACTATAATACTCCTTAATATTCTAGTGGTTTTATTGGTTCTCTTATAGTGTATTTAATTACGTCTATGTTTGTTAGCAGTACTGGAAGGTAAACAACTTATTACAATAAAATCTATTTTTCAGATATACATAATATTATATGTATTTTTATATTTGAGCTATTCTTTCATAGTCATCACACTTATAATTTTGTTTTTCTAGATAGATATAGGTCATAATTATTCATTCATGCACACAATTACTTCTTTTCCTTATTTATAATATTATATAATAAATATTTGTATTAATTTTGAATTTAGTGAACAATACTAAATGCTGTACTAATTTTTAAAATGTAAAATATAAACATAAGCAAAAATTAACCACGACAAAAAATATTCTCAATATCACATGTTATATACTGTTAACAAATATTAATTTATGAATGTCAGTTTAATATGTAGTAACTAAGATCTTGAAGAAAACACAAATATCACTGTAGAAAAAAAGGCAAAGAACACAAAAGTAAAACAATAGAAAAATAGCTATGTAAATATGCATAGTATCACTAATAAAAATTCACTGTAAGGGCTGGAAATGTAGCTCTGTGATAAAGCACTTAACTAGCATGTACAAGATCATAGGCTTGACCCCCAGATTTACAAAAACATTAAAAAAACCATAAATTACAGTATAAATCTGAATATTTGTCAATCCACTCCACTGGAATTTAAACATTTTTTCACAGAAGTTAGCCCATCATATCATTACTTTTTAAAGCTGAAAAGATAGAATCATTTAAAGGCTATTTGTCTGTTAATAAAAAGCCACATATCTATGCTTGTTTGACCAATGAGAAATTCATTCTGGAAAATTAATTTACAAAAAGAACTAATGTAAGAACAAAGATTTAGGTTCAGTAAACGTATATAGTACATGCAATAGAACAAAGAAAAGTGAAATTTGTGTATTTTATACAAATTCATAGTAAAATTAGTAAATATTATCAGATAAGTATAATCATATTGAAAGGAATAATTATATCAAGATTGTATATATGTAGTGTCAGTTATAAAAATATGTGAAAGCATTGCTATTTAGAGAAATAAAGATTAAGATGAACAGAATTCACAGCTAAAACTTCTATTTCTAGCAACATTTTAATGAATAAAATTTAACTACATAAAAGCATAATTTTTGCAATGGTAAATTGTGAGAGGAATTTATTAGTGGACTGTGTGGACATGTGGTATTTTCTAACATGACCCTTATCTGGTAAATTTCCAAGTAAACTAAATATTAAGAAATGTCATATTTACCTTATCTTTATGAAAATGCACACTGAGCTTATTTATATTATATTTAAACAAGAAATATTTACTAAGCCTTTACCATAAAAAAGCAGAAAATATAAAATTCACAAAATAAATTAGGTATTTTGGATGAATATTGATATTGAGGCAAGTAATTATCAGAGATTATATTATGTTCATAATTCAATTTGAACAGCAATTTTTTAAATTTCTAAAATTTATTTGGATATATATATACACACTGCATTATCTTCCCTATTCTTTTAATTAATACCAAGGGAAATGTGTAAGTGTGTTGATATAAAGAAAGAAAAATTAGAAAAAACTTTGAATGTATTTCTGAAGATATTTTAAAATCCGCCAGAAAAAAATGGTGGTATCCATTCTGGATGTGTAAACATTTTGTCATTTATCTTGTAAATTATCAATATATATCACATTTAAAGGAGAAAAGCAAATTATTTTGATTATTTTAAATAGTAGCAGATTAAAAACCTGTACTTTAATTAAACAATATCAACGATTACCTTAGCAATGGAAATGATATATTGAAATGATGTATTTTTATGCTAAACTAATTACTTTAGCATAGGACTTCTTTAACTGATTACTCTTAAAGCATCTTTCCTGAAAATTATTTTGCTTAATCAGGGATTAACCAATAGGAAATTTTATTATTAATTATTCTAATTCACTTACTAGTAATTATTCTTAAATTATCTTAGTAATTTGAGGTGGAATAATATGTATTATAAAGAATTGGGATAAAATTTGGGGAGCAAATTTTTTTCTGAACTCTTTCCATTAATCATATCCTCTTTACTTGAGGGTATAGATATCAGTCAGTTTTATCATTTGTTATATATTTGAAGTCAATAGGGCCATAGGCCAAAAGGATAAGTATATGGAGTTTATGAGCTTACTGTTATAGGGGACTTTCATCTGGAGAGTGAAAAAAAAATTCCCTTAAATTTATTGAAAAATATTGCATTAGAAAGAAAATACATGTTAAGATTCTGAGTGACATATGTAAGACAATTAGTCTTTGATCGTCAATGTCCTTATATATAAAAATATGGTGTTTTGTCCAGTGAGAAACAATGACTTTAACATTTTTTTCTTTTCATATCATTATCTGTAAAGACCACAGTCTGCCATAATACATCTTAGGAAGATAGTTTCCAGAGTAAAATGCATAAACTTGACAAATTACTTAGGTGTGCAAAAAAACATTTTCATTTTGCTAGCAATAGTTGATTTGTAAAAGTACATGAGGACAAGGTAGCTTATACTACAATATTTTGGGTATAGTCCACCAAAGAGAAAAATAAATGACTTTGATGAGAAAAAACCTGACAAATACTGACTCCCCTAAAAACAAAAATTACCAGAAAAACCAAAACCAGAATTTTTTAAATGTACTGAACATGGGAGAAAAAGACCTCTACACAATCTTTTTAATGTCTGCATAGTGAAGTAAAGATTGAGAATTTATAGAACTTGCTGTCTGAGAAAAGCAAGCTAAAGATGAAATTTTCTGGCTAGAAATTAAATGAAACTAGGAAAAATTCTGACAAGATAGCTACATATTGGTGTTTGCACTGAGGAAAGCTAAATGGTTAGCTAGTAATTTATCCAATTGAGCATGATCTTGTTCAAGTAGAAGGACTGGTTGCAAAGATAAACCAAGCTGCTTACCCAGTTTAATTGCTATGCAAAATTTGTAGACACAGCTGCCAGTTTTTTATTTAATAATCATATTTAACTGAGAAAAGTTTCACAGAACAATCAAGTATTATTGACATAGATGCTCTTACATCTCAGTTCCATTAGTGAGCCATGCTGATATAATCATCTCAATTTTCAGGACCTTAGTTTCAAGCATGGATAAAACTCTAATCTTAAAAAAAATTGTGCCAAAGTTTACTTTACTACAAGTTCAAAGTAAAATAGAGAAAAAAATATTTCTAGAATGGATAAATTCAAAGGATGAATTTTATTTGTAAATTATTTTCTCATTGTTGAAAAAGGTCATATACTCTTATTTTTAAGTTTCAAATTTGAAGGATATTAGTTGAAAGTAAAATCCCTAATTTATGACCATTTTTAAAAAATGCACCCTTACAAGTAGAAAGGGAAAAATAGTGCAGTAAAATTTTTAAAATCATATTTTATTTTCTGAATTACAAATTAAAGATTGTGAATAACAACTGAAGTTGCTGGAATTTGATAAAAATTAAATATATAACAGATGAATTAGTAAAAAATGAAATTGTTCTTTAAAATTTATTCCAACCATGAGTGATGCTTCATTAATTGATTTTGTAACTTTTACAATGATCTATTACTTTTTACTTTTGTCCTCTAAAGGTCTAGTTCTTTTTCTTCACTTTCAAAAAGAAAAAAATTAAAAGGATGTCTAATATATATATTTTCCAGCACTTACCATTTAATCATATGCCATTTTTTCAGTTTATTTCTCAAGATGAAACATTTTAGGTTGATCATTACAAACTTGTTAGAAACAATGATGAGTCAAACTGTGTGCATAGAGTTTTATATTTGCTATTGAAATATGAATATGAACGTATATTTCAGATATATTTTAACTATCAAAACTGTGAATATAGTTACTATAATTTCTCCTCAAGAATGACTATAAACATTTTCAGGGAACAACTTAGAAAATATATTTTTATTTTATGTAGATCAGAATCAATATTAGTTGTTTCCACTGGGAAAAACTTTATATTCCTAAACTTGAAAATATAGGTCAGATATTACTATAACAAAAAATATTAATGAGTTGAGAAAGTTTGCTTTGTGATTTTCACATGGATTCCAACAAGGGGGACAGAATATTCTGTTCTTTCAGAACTGAAGTTAATTAACTTCTGGTTTCCAGACTAGCATGTAAGGAGCTTGGCAACCACCCTCCTCAAATGCTGAATTAACTGAAAAATCAACAAGTCTTCTTAAGTCTGTCAGAGTAGTGAGAGCAAGGGGCAAACTTCAGTCACATAAGCTGGAGGGACAGATAAGTAATTACAGAGAACTTACAACTTACCAGAGCAGAAACCATTGGGAAAAAATATCTACAGGAAGTGCCAGTGTAGGAAAAGCAAAACTAACTAATGATTGGTACAGCCCAGTAAGGATGAACACAAAAGGTAAGAATTCAAGGAAGATAGCTTAATAATGGGAACACCTATATGTTAGTGATTTTTTACCATGAAGTTACCTGGTCCTCACAAATACTATCAGAGAAATACCGCTGGTGCTTCTGGAAGAAGGGGAAAGTAGCATTTTAAAATGATCTAGAAATTCTGTTCTATTTAACAAGGCCAGCCCTTCGGAGATACTTTCTTATTGGAGTCTAACCCACCTAAGTTTTATTAGTCTAAATTCACTGGAGAAAGGAAAATGCCCAACTCAAGCCCCCTCTATCATCCAGGCCCACCTAAGGGTAAGAAACCCTAAGAAGTTCAAAGACTAGGGGCAAAGGACACCAAAAGACTGTGAAACCTAATCACAGGGCTGTCAAATGTTTCCATCCTCACACATCTTACCATCACACGACTAAAGACCTATTGGAGCTCTTTTTGCCTAAAACACCATATCCAGATATCAACTGAAAATTTTGAGATCACACCAATTGATCTATTTTAAGATAATAATAATCTATTTTCAGATACTGAAGAAATATCAGAACCAATGTCAGATATTGTAGGCTGTTGAAATGGTGGTATAAGCAACTGAAAGTCAACATGATGATTATGCTATGAGCATGAGAAAAAATTTAAATAACATACAAAAAGAAATGGATAACATCTGCATACATATGGATATTTTAAGAAAGAATAAAAAAGTGTGAGATATCGAAAGCATTTTGAAATAAAGAATACATTTAATGGGCTTATCAGTGGACTGGACATGAGAGAAAAAAACAAAACAAAACAAAACATCACTTTTGACTTAGTAAGTATACAACAGAAATTTCCAAAACTGAAGAACAAGGATTAAAAATGAAAAACACTCCACAAAACAAAACCAAATATACACAAACTGTGGAAAATTATTAAAATTAAATTTACATGCAGCATCAAATATGTATAAAGATAATGCCAGATGTAGTAGAAAGTAATAGAACCAATATTTGAAACAACATACTCTTGAATAGCAAATGGATCAAGGAATAAAATAAAAAGGAAATAAAAAACATATAAGTAAAAATGGAGACAATCAAGTCAAAACTCATGGAAAATACAAAAGCAGTACATACAGGGAAGTTTACAATAATAAACTTATATATAGCATTGACCTGCATCAAAAATTTCTCAAATAAGCAAACTATTGCAGTATTTCCCATAACTAGAAAAACAAGAACAAACTAAAACCAAAATTAGTAAAAGAAAGAAAGAATACAGATCAGAGCATGAAGATATAATAAGTTCAAAAGATCAATGAAACAGAGGGTTCTTGGGAAAAAAAAGTAGACAAACTCCCAGAAAAAGTAAGAATAAAAGACTCAAATGAATAAAATCAGATGCTAAAGAGAGTCATCACCACAGATATCAAACTATATTGCAAAGCTGAAGTAATCAAAACAGCCCACTATTGTGATAAAAAAAAGAAAGGCATAGACAAAAGGAACAGAATACAGAAATTGGAAATGTTTCTGGACAGAGGTTATAATAATATACATTGCAGAAAGGACAGTCCAGTACATGATGCTGGGGATATTGGATATTCACATGTAAAAGAATGAAACTTGACCCCTATTCCTCAATAGTTACAGAAACCAACCCAAAATAGATTAAAGACTTAAAGATTAAATCCATAAGACTACTAAAAGAATCATAGGGGAAATATTTCAGGATATTTGAATGGGCAAGCTGATTTTGCATCAGACCATAAAGGAATAACAAACATAAGCAAGCATAGATAAATAGTAATACATCAAACTAAAAAGCTTCAGCATAGCAAAGAAAACAATCATCAGAGTACAGAGCAAACCTATAGAATGGAAGAAAATGTTTGAAAACTATTTACTCTACAAGGGGTTAACATCCAGAATATATAATTAACACTGAAAACTTAGAAGCAAAAAATCATGTAACTAACTCAACCAACAATGAGAAATGGACCAACAGGTATAACTTAAAAGGTGGCATACAAAATCCATAAGACTGCTGGGCTTCAACATGCAATGCATTGAGAGCGTTGCATCAAAAGGAGGAACTCATTTGCTGAAACCCACCTCCTGAGGACACATGCGACCAAAATGGCTCCCGACACCCTACTCAGGGTTGTCACCTTGAGGTTGTGATGCTTCTTCAGACCACCTGATGGGATAGGTTAAATATACCTTCCCCCTTTGTGAACAGCTCATGGTCCCCATTGCTGCATATGGAACTGCTACCTGCATGGGCTCTCTGCACCTTGTTGACCTTTCCTTTCATTGGTCCCCATACCCGTTAAAACCGCAGGCACTTCCTCAATAAACGAGTTCCTGCTGCAACTGGTCTCCCTGATGTGTCTGATTGTCCTCCTTAGGGAGGGCTGGGAACGGGTGTTCAGCCGACCCTTGCCTCTCTTGGCTGCGTTGGTTGGGACTTGCTTCTCTCCTTCTCCCCTGCAGGTCAGGGAGAACATGAGATGCTAAAAACCCCAACAACTGGCACCTGAACAGGGACTTGAAAAGAAGCAACGAACTGAAAGTATCGGTGAGCCAAGCCAAGCGTGTTTCAAGGTAAGGGTATCCCTGAAGAGATGGGGCAATCTCATACTAAACATGGAGACCCAGCTCTGAAAGCGCTGGATAATTTGTTTGACTGGTCTACACCCCCCCCCAAGAAAGCACCCAACTCACCACATTGGGAAGTATTCACTGAGGAGACTCGATTGCATCCCTTGGCCCCCCCTAAGGTGAAGGGCTTGGAGGAGGATCCTTTCGACCCCTTTGATGAGATATTCGGGAGCTCTTGGGCCCCTCCCTATTACCCATCCTCCCCTAACAGATCCCCATATAACAGATCCCTCCCTTTGAGGGATCCCAAAGACCCTCCGAAAGTGGTGGAAGTTCACTCCCCTCCCAAGAGGAACCACCATCTCCATCTTGTACTGATGGCAGGAGAGAGAGGATATCACTGCCATCTTACAATAGGCAGCTACTTCCAAATGCTGAGACAGATCTCATAGGTCATGTTGCCTCCCCTCCTTGCCAGACTTTCCCTCTAAATGTTAAATTTGTTATCCATGGGAAGCCCAAGACCTAAAAGAATTAAAAAAGGCTGTTTCAGAGGATGGGCCCAATTCCCCTTGGGCTGAGACTATTCTTCAAGGCCTAGCCCATCAGCAATGCACAACCCAGGACTGGAAATACCTGACCAAAGCTGTCCTCCCTGGCCCCCTGTACCTTAAATGGTGCACCTTCTTTAACGAGGAGTGTCATGTCCAAGTGGAACAGAATCAGGCGGCTAACCCACCAATCCCGACAACCTATGGGATGCTTTCTGGGTCCAGTCATCAATTTTCTACCGGCCTCTTACAGGCCACCATCCCTGCCCCATACCAGGAGCAGGTGTGCAACTTGGCGCTGACTGCCTGGAAGAAATTAGAGGAGGGACCTTCAGAACCCCTGATCGCTGGTATAATTCAAAGGGCTACTGAGGACCTGGCAACCTTCATTGAGCGGGTAGATGGGAGTCTACAAAGAAAATTCCTACCTGGTCCCCTAAGGGACCAATTTGTTAAGATGTTAGTTTGGGAAGGAATGACCACTGACCACAAATTGACATGTGTGGGGATGAAGGATCGGTCAGTGGGGCGATGGATAGTGACTACCAAAGATGTTGGCACTCAGGCTCACCAGTCCAGGCCCTGGTTGCTTCCCTACAGTCCCAGACGGCATCGATAACTGAAGTGCTTACCACTGCCCTCAATGTTACTAATAGGGCACAAAAGGGGGTCTGCTATGTTTGTGGACAATTGGGCCATTTTAGGAGAGAGAGTATCCAATGTGCCAGTCAGGGTGAAAAGTTCCACAAGGGTGTCCCTCAAACCCAGCTAAGTGGCATACTCCTCCCAAGGCACCCCGCCTCCATTGTAAAAAGGGGTTCCATTGGAAGAAAGATTGCAGATCTAAATTTCACATAGAGGGGAAGCCTTTAAACTGATTAATGGACACCCTCCAGCCCCATCACCTGAAGGAGGCACCTCTTATCATAGTTCCCCCCAGGTCCATTGGACAGTGCCCATTATCCAAGGCGTTAGACCTAAAATGGACATTTTTATTGTGGGGAAATGCCCTTTCTACAGGTTCCTCCACTTCAACCCTCAGGGGCCTCAACCCTAATATTGTTTGGCAAACAGATGTCACTCAATATGCTCCATTTGGAAAGTTAAAATATATATTTATGTCTATAGACACATAGTCCCATGCTTCCTGGGCTACTGCCCATTCTGGTGAAAAGGCCTGACATGCTGAAAGTCATTTCTTACAATGCTTTGCTATCTTAGGACTACCCTCTCAAATTAAAACAGATAACAGACCCTGCTTTATAAGCAAAGCACTACAGGAATTCTTTCAACTCTGGAATATCAAGCATATCACAGGAATGCCATATAACCCACAGGGCCAAGCATCTTTGAGAGACACAACAAAACATTAAAAGGTCAATTGATAAAACAAAATGGGGGAATCAACCCCAATGATCAACTGAGATTAGCCATGCTCACACTAAATATTTTAAATTTTTCAAAAGATAAACCCCTAAGAGCTTTTCAAAAACACTGGTCTAATCAGACACCTTACATAAAAGTGGAAGTCCAATGGAGGGACCCCCTCATCTGGGCATGGTGTGGTCCTGATCCCCTCATTACCATGGGAAGAGGATTTGGATTGTGTGTTCCCTATTGATGAACCAAGTCCAATTTGGGTTCCCATGAGAGACCTGAAATGTTGTTCAAAACCACAGAATGATAGCCTAAGAGCATCCCCTCTTGAGGAGTTATTCTCTGTTCTTTCATTATCTCTCAACTGCCCCCATGGAATCCCTTTGAATGCCACCTTGCCACATTAGGATTTTGTTCCCTTTACTGGACTATCGTGGCCCTCCTCCTCCCTGACATTGGAATCCTTCCTAGTAGTCAATCCTTACCCATCCCTGCTATAGATCATTCCTCCTCCAGACATCCTCGGGCCCTCTCTGCTGTCCCCATATAAGCTTGGGGGTGGCTACAAGGGTGGGAACAGGCATAAGAGGTCTTGGTCATTCCTTTCAGGTCTACAGTCTCAACTGGACTCTCTGGCTGCCATGGTTTTGCAGAATCAACACAGCCTAGACCTTCTAACTGCGAGGGAGGGAGGGCTCTGCTTGTTTTTACAGGAAGAATGCTGTTTCTACGCTAACCATTCCTGCATCGTCCAAGACAAGATCAAGAAATTACAAGAGGACCTTGAGAAACGTCGGAACAAATTGCATTCCAATTTCCTTTGGACTGGGTTGAATGGGTGGCTTCCTTATCTTCTCCCTTTGATGGGCCCCTTGATTACCCTAACTTCTCCGATTCCTCAGAGATTGAGCTAAGGCGGGCCAATTGATGGTGGTCTGACAGCAATACGCAGTCCTGCAAGACTGTGACTGGGATATATGAATCTGGCCATGGGCCCTACCAAGATGTGTGGGTTTAGGGCGATACCTCGCTCTCTCTCTCTCTCTGCACCTCTCCCCCCACTGAAGGGCCCACCAGCCCTGCAGGTAAAAATGCCCAAAGTGCTAGGGTGGTAGTCAATGACGGGTAAGATCCCCCAAGAGGGGGCAACCTAAGACAGGCACACCCTCAAGTAGGGAATATACCTGCTGATAAAAAAAAAAGGGGGAAATGCTGGGCTTCAACATGCAATGCATTGAGAGTGTTGCATCAGAAGGAGGAACTCATTTGCTGAAACCCGCCTCCTGAGGACACATGCGACCAAAATAGCTCCCGACACCCTACTCAGGGGTGTCACCTTGAGGTTGTGATGCTTCTTCAGACCACCTGATGGGATAGGTTAAATATACCTTCCCCCTTTGTGAACAGCTCATGGTCCCCATTGCTGCATATGGAACTGCTACCTGCATGGGCTCTCTGCCCCATGTTGACCTTTCCTTTCATTGGTCCCCATACTCTTTATAACCGCAGGCACTTCCTCAATAAATGAGCTCCTGCTGCAACTGGTCTCCCTGACGTGTTTGATTGTCCTCCTTAGGGAGGGCTGGGAACTGGTGTTCAGCCGACCCTTGCCTCTCTTGGCTGCCTTGGTTGGGACTTGCTTCTCTCCTTCTCCCCTGCAGGTCAGGGGAACAGGAGAAGCTAAAAACCCTAACACAAGACAAATCATATGGGAAAGTGAATGAAACCAATTTAAGATATAATGTCAATCCAGTAAGAATGGCTATTGTCAGAAAGACTAAAAATAATGCTAGTAAGAATTTGGAGAAAAAGGAATCTGCACACTTTGAGGAAAATGAAAATTGTAAACACATTATGGATAAAGTATGAATGTTCCTCCCAAATTTAATAGTACAACTATCCTTTGATCTGGCACTCTTACTACACAGTATATATTCAAATGAAATTAAATAATTATATCACAGAGACATCTGCACTCCCAGGTTCATCGCAGCACTATTCAAAATAGCGAAAATATCAGAAAAACCTAAGCACCATCAACTAATGAATGGGTTAAGAAAATGTGATACATGACGGATAAATTCAGATGTAAAAATATAAAACCTTGTCATTTGCAACAGTATGATGGAACTAGAGAATATTACATATTGTGACAAAAGCCAGGTGAAAAGTGGCAGTACCACATGATGTCATTTCTTATGTGGAATATAAGTTTGATCTCATTAAGTTGAGTAGAATGGTGGTTACCAGAGGGTAGAAAGAAAAGAATGCAGAGGTTTATGGATGGATACCATAGTTAGGGAGGAAAAAAAATTCTGCTCTGAGGTTACATAATAAGTTGACTATAGAAAACAACAATGTACAGTACACTTCCAAAAGGTGAAAGAAAGGATTTGGAATATAATCACTCTAAATAATGAACATTGGAGAGTTAAATTTTTTTATCTTGATCTAAACATTATGTTATGTGTATCTGAATAAAAATATTACATTAAACTCCTTTAATATGAGCAATTTATATATTTTAGGTATCAATTTAAAAATAATTTTAAAAGTTAATCTTCCCCTTTTAAGACTAGAGAAAAAGTGCACATTAAATCCAAAGCAAGACAAAGAAAAGAAATGATAAATGAAGCCAAAATCAGTGAAATGAAAAATAGAAAATTAATAGTGAAAATCAACAAAACAGTAAGGTGACTCTTCGAAAAGTTCAATAAAGTGTCTTCCCAGGTTAAATGAGAAAGAAATGAAACATAACTAATATCAGAAAGAAAAGAGTTTATATAACTACAGATTTCATGTACCTAAAAACGATAATAAATAATTATGAGTAACTCGTTGCCCATCAATATTCTGAATGAAATGGACCAAAACTTTAAAGAACACAACCTGCCAAAACTTACAAAAGAAAAATGGGAAAAAGATAGTGATAATGTTATTAATGTAATTGAATCAATAACTGATCACTTTAAAATAGAGGGAAGATTATGCCCAGATGATTTCACTGGAAAATTCTAACAAATATTTAAGCATTTTTTTATTTATCTACAGTCATTTTTATGAACTGAAAACAGATGGATTATTACCTAACCCATTCCCTAAGACCACATTACACTAACATCAAAAACAGATAACATCTTTACAGGAAAGAAAATTATGTGCTAATAAAGTTAATTATCATATATCTAAAATAACAGAATATTAGCAATCTGAATATAGCAGTTTTTAAAAATAGTTACTCCTCAGACATAAGTCCAATTCAAAATCTGAAAAACGGTGTATATTATCAATATATCTTAAGCTAGAAAAGAAAAATTTCATGATTGTATCAATAGAAACAGAAAAACTATATGACAATAATGCAACACTCAGTCATTTAAAAAACCCTGAGCAATTTTAAAATAAGTGGTGACTTAAACTTGATAAAGAATATTACAAAATATACAGAACTGCTATCATCCTTGATGGTGAGAAAGTGGAAACTTTCTTGCTATGATCAGAAGGCAATCATGTCTTCTCTTAACTACTGCTATCATATTAGAAATCTTGGTTAATACAATGACCAGGAAAACAAAGGTGTGCAAATGGGAAAAGAAAAAATAAACATCTACTTTTTTGTAGATGGTATGTTTATACAAATATCAAAAAAATCAACAAAAAAAATAGACCAAATCAAAACAAAGGAAACTAATAAGCCATTATATATAATTTTCAGGACAAATTTTTGTATATGAAATTTGTTGGGCACTGTGCAAAACACAAACACTACGTCGGATGCCATGACATTTCTTCCTCTCCTCTTAAGTTTCCTCTTTCATGTTTTGTGCACTCTGAGCAAAAAAGAGCATGCTCCTGAGGACTGCTTCCTCTTTCTTTCTGTACCTTCCGATTGGTGATAGCTGACAACACCAACATAGCAGTACCTCATTGGCTGGGATAATCCAGTCTGCCACTTCACCATTGGTTCCTTAGCTGTCTCCCCTCCCTATAAAAATCCATGTGCCTTGGAAATAAATGAATTTTGAGCTGCCATCCACTGTCTATAGCATTTCTTCCCGGGCCAAGAGGGAAGAGATCTCCAAGGAGGAGGGATCCAGATTTCAGCCTCTGCACTCATCCTTCTGATCGGCTCCTGGGGGACAATCCAGCCAGTCCGGATTGTCCCTCCCGCGCCCAGGGACACCTGAGGCAGCTACAATTGGTGCCCCGTGTGAGAAGTTGCTCACGCCTCCGCCAACAGGACATAGCCCTCTGAGAAGACATTGAATAAATTGTAATTCGAGTGAGTACACCTACTGCCCTGGTCTTAGGGCCCCACCTTCTTTCCTTTTAATCTCTCCTTATGTCTACTGAAGGCGAATTTTCTAAATTACCTCAGCATTCTTGGGCTCCTTCTTTCTTCCCCCTGTTCTCCATGCCAGCCGACAGGGAGCCCTCTGGCTCACCTCAACACTTTTGGACCCCGATATTTGGGCTTTTCTTTGCTGTAGGAGCCCTTATTTCTCTGATCCTTTTGTAGTACTCCTTGTCCCCCCTCTAAGAATAGTCCTTAAGAGCAGAGGGTTGGAGCTTATTGATGGTCAGGCGAAAGCCACATGGGCCACATTTATTAGGGTGGCCCCCTGGCTACCTGAAAGTAACTTATTTGATTGGGACACATGGGACCAAGTTGAGCAACTCCTTAGGGAAGCTCAAGTCCAATTTGGGGATCTCCCCCACCTCGGGGCATTTTCTCCTTTTGGCTCGACTCCATGGCCTGCTAAAGGTGGGTCCCCTTGTCTCCTGCTCTCACCACATACCACATCCACCTCTAACCCTGGGGGCAACCGCCCGGCCGCATGGTATCCCTGGGAGCTGGGGGGCTAAAGCGATGGCTCAGAGGTTGCAGTGCTCACAGTGCTTGCCTGGCGTGCATTACAGGTCACAGGTTTAAATTCCTAACGATCGTCACTTAATTATTATTGACATTAAGGATTATTTCTTTTCCATTCCCCTCCACCCAGAAGATATGGAAAAGTTTGCCTTTTCCTTTCCTTCTCTTAATTCTAGAGGGTGTCCACTAATTCAGACAGGAGCTTCATTCTCATGTTATGCCAGGTTCACCACTAGAATGCGTAACCCAGAGATGCCCAAGAAAAACCTCATTCTATCATTTTGCAGCTTACTCCTTTGTAAAAGAAAAGGAGACACCAGCTAGTTAGCCATCTTTTACAATGCAAATTACATGAGCTAATGCCTAAATGGGTTTGAGACCAGAGGGGGGGAAAAAAAGAGCTTAAAATGCTACTTTTAAATTCAAGCGGCTGTGAGGCCTAAGGGACTATGTTTACCCTCTTCCTGAATCCTGAGATTCTAGCAGGAGAGATAGAAAGGATCTAGAAAGCCCACTGCTCCAAGTTCCTAGCCTTTAGATATGCTTAAGGGGCCTACATTCTTGTACTTTGGAAAAAATGTAATAGGGACTCAACTTTAGAAAGCTGATAGGATAGACCCAAAAAAACCAAAAATCACTAATTCCTAAGGAGTTTTCTCTTCATTTGGACATAAAAAGGAAATTGGAAAGATCCCATATAGGTTTTCTTTATTCTTTAAAAACAACTTCCTGAGGATTTCGCCTGCTCTCATTCCTCCAATGCCTGGAATAACTCTAATTCTCATTCTAAAGATGTTATGCATGCTCTTTTACTAAAATAAATACGGCTATTTCATTATTTAGAACTGGAGCTCAATTTTACTGGTGAATTCACCTATTTTAGATACCTACAGATATTTTTCAATCAGTCTTATCTAACAAAAATTTTTTTTTAAATTATGGTTTTTACTGCTGTCTTTATTCAAAAGGTCATTTATTGCAAGGTTCTAAAATCTATTTCCTGTTGGTTTTTTTATGGGTGTGTGTATATATATGCACACACCTGTCCTATGTGTTTCTGTACATGTATGTTACATGTGTGTTCAATGTGGTACCAAATTGGCTTATACATGAGTGCTCATGAATTAGATTTTAAAAAGGAAAAAAAATGGATCCAAATGACTTTTAATTGACGTGACTTAAACATTTAAAAAGAGGCTCAATCTAAATCATTTAGACATAAGAGTAAAGATGTATTTAAGAGTACTAGCTTACATATTTGTTTTCTAGGTGGTCAACAAATAGAATATTCTATAAATGTTTACAGTGTTTCATTCAGTATTTCTAGGATTTTTCTTCAGTGGAAGAAGATGATTTATTTTTGTGTAATATCCTGAGGTTTCATGGATAGTCTAAGTTAACAATAAAAAAAGAGTAAAATAGATTTAACATAAATGGAATTAATCTCCATAAATATGTTTGTTAGAGGAGACATCTGATAAATTTGCAAAGTCAAAAAAATTAAAACATTAACTGCTAAGTAAATTCGTGTTATCTTGATTTAGTTTCTATATGGTGACACTTGGGTTTATTAAGTGTGTCCTTATAAGTTCTATAAGGTAACATACATTTGGATTTATTAAATATGCTTTTATAGATTAGAAACTAAAAAGACAATTTAAGATTACTTTAATCTGGGTCTTCACTAAAAGAAAGCAAGGTTGTTAAGACCTAAAACTCTAACAGTTATAATTCTATATGTAAAGACTACAAAAGGTTTAAAATGACTGGGAACATTAAAAGTTTCATAAGGATTATATCAGAATACAGATTTTAAAAAAGGTCAAGGCATTGTGGATCGTGCACATCTCATCATCAAAAATTATCTACTTAAAAATATAAAGGGGGAGTATACTGCCCAATGAGACCTACTTAATCATATCCTCTTTATTCTTAATTTTTAAACTTTGGATGTTAACAATAATACC
>PVKS010034667.1:0-20714 GCA_004027875.1 Aplodontia rufa
CTTGGAGGAGAGCTAACGTATCCATATCTGAACCAGGAGCTTGTGGGGTCTCTGGAAGAATGGGTTGCTGTTACAATCATTTACATTCAGGTTATTGTGAAAACTAACCCTTAATTACTCTGGGATAAATGGCAGGTGTGCAGTTGCTGAGTTGTGTCAATGTTGCACGTTTAGTCTTTAAAAAAACAAACTATTTTACAGAGTGGCTCCAAGATTTGGTATGCTTGGCAGGAATGGGTGCACAATTGATTTGGTTTCTCCATATCCTCTCCAGCCTCTGGTATAGTGACTAATTTTGATTTTCCTCATTTTGATAGGTATGAAGTGATATCTCAATGTAGGTTTAATTTGCAATTCCTTCATAGTTAATGATCTTGAACATCTTTTCATGAGCTTGCTTATCATCTCTACATTTTCTTCGGTGAAATGTCTTTTCATATATTTTGCCCAAAGATTGCTTTCTTTGTCAGATATATGGCTTGTAAGTATTTTCCCCACAATATGACTTGCTTTATCCCTCTTACCAGGAATTGTGTGGTGAACCATGAGAAGCATTCATGGTGGTTTGTGGTGATGGTCATGGTCAAGCCTCCCTACTCCCCACTAGGATCTTGTCTTGGTCAGAAGAGTTGTGTGAGCTGTGCCTGGTGGGGTGTGGGCAGTGGGGAAGGAGCAGGTGAGGCAGTATGATGTTGGTTGTGATGCTATAGAGATAAGGCAGTTGTTACCAAGCTCTGGAGCTAAAATTATCTTTTAAAAGATAACCTCTCACCATGCACAAATTGTTATTAATGGAAATGAAGGTTAAAAAAAAAGCACCATGAATGAAGGGTAGGTTTTCTACATTTTTGTTCTCTTCCTTAAGCTTCTACAAAAGAGTAGATTTCTTAACAGAAACATTACAGGTCAGAAGGGAAAAGGAGGAGATAATCAACTTAATGGAAGGAAAAATTACTGACCAAGAATATTATCATCAGTAAAATTATATTTCCACAGTGAAGAAGATACAGCTTCTCAGGTTAAAAAAAAAAAGATAAGGGAGTTCATTACCTCTAGATTATCTCTAGATCTGCTCTACAAGAAGTGCTGAAGGAAGTTTTCAAAGTGAAATGAAAAGACTCTAGGTAGTAACATAAAAGCATATGAAGAAAATAATGGCAGCAGATATATAGACAGCTACAGAATATAGAGACAACTACAGATTCCTGTAATGAAATGATGGTGTATAGATCGTATTTAATTGTTGTGTGGAATTGAGTTCTTGATGACAAAGATATAAATTTATGTTAATTGAAAACAGAATTTTAAAAGGATATAATTTGTAACCTTGATAACTAAAGTATGTGTGTGGGTAGACTTAAATAAGTATAGATTTTGAATGGTATTAATTTAATAGCTTAAAATGTGTTGTTATAACTATACAATGATTTCTATAATCACCATAGTAACCAAAAAGAAAATATCTATCAAATATATACAAAAGAAAATGAGAAAGAAAAGAGTTTATCATGACAAAAAGAAAGAAATTTCTCAGATTATGAGCACTATAACCTAACCAGTGGATTAATCCACTTGAATGCATTAACTAGGTCATAGCTGAAGGCAGGTACAGTGTGGTTGGAGAAAGTAGATTGAGGGTGAAGGCGGGCAGGTCATGCCTTTGAGGTTTGTATTTTGCCCCCGGCACTTCTGTCTGCTTCCTGAGCGTCATGAACTGATTACCTTTCATTCATTATGCTCTTCTGACATCCTGTTCTTCCTCAACTTGTCCATAGAGATGTGGTGTCTGTCAACGATACCTGAGTGAATCTCTGAAATTGTGATCCAAAATAAATAAATCCTCCTCTAAGAATTTTTTGGGGTGGGGTTTAAAGTTTTTTGTTCATAGCAATAAAGCTCTGAATAAAACAAAGTATAGAATAACTATAGGACACACACACACACACACACGCACAAAAATCAATTTCCAAAATGGTAATATAGTAATGTCTTTCTTTATCAGTAATTATATGTATTTGAATTAACCTCTGCAATGAAAAGGCATAAAGTGTCTATATGGTTAAGAGTGTAAGATATCACTGTGCAGTATGCAAATAATTAGGTATAAGATAACTACTAGTAAGCTGTAAGAGGATGAAGAATATTCTGTACAATGAAGAGGAGGTGGGTTGACTATACTTAGATTAAACACTGTAGAATTTAAGTCAATATTTGTCACAAGGAATAAAGAAGCACATTTTAAAGTGACAAAAAGTCATTTATCCTAAAGTAAAATTATAAATATCTACATGCACCCAAGAGTACAAAAACATTTGAAAGATACATTGGTAGAATTAAAGAGATAGACAATAACAAAATAACTAATATGAGATTCAGTATCCCTCTTTTAATAATGAGTAGAGTAACCAGACATAAAATAGAGGAGAGAAGGAAATGGAAGTCTTAAATGACACTAATGACCAATTAGAACTAACAGGCACATATTCAACAGTATATACCACCCAAAATCAACAGAGTTCACATTCGTCTTAAAAACACATGGAATATTATCCAGAATGGATCAAGCATTAGGCCACAAAACAATCTGAACATGTTTAAGAAGACAGAAACCAGGTAAAGTATATGTTCTGAGAATAATGAAATATAATTAGAAATGAATAGCAGATAAAGCGGGCAAATTCACTCATATGTGAGAATTAAATAATATGTTCCTAAACAAGTACAGTGAGCAAGCACTATCCCATCTGATATTCACTCTAAGTATTGTATCTCTATTTTTTTGTTGTTGTTCCTGGAATTGAACCCAGAGACATACAACCGCTGAGTGACACTCCACCCTTTTTTTATATTTTATTTAAAGACAGGATCTCACTAAGTTGCTTCAGGCCTCACTAAGTTGTTGAGTCTGGTTGTGCACTGGTGATCTTCCTGCATCACTCTCCCAGGCTTCTTGGATTGCCAGCACCAAAAGGGTTCACTTGTACATTGTTGGCAGGACTGCAAACATGTACAACCACTTTGGAAAGCAGTTTGGTGATTCCTCAAAATATTAGGACTAGACCCAGCTATCCCACTACTCGATATATATCTGAAGGACCTGAAAGGAGCATACTACAGTGATGTAGCCACATCTATGTTCATAGCAGGACAATTCACAGTAACAGCTTTGAAATGAACCAAGGTCTTCAACTGATGAATGGATGAAGAAATTGTGGCATATACACACAACAGAATGTTACTCAGCCTAAAGGAAGAATGACAATATGTCAGTTGCTGGCAAATGGATGGAACTGAAGGATATCATGCTGAGTGAAATAAGCCAGTCTCATAAAACCAAAGGTTGAAGATTCTCTTTAATAGGTGAGAGCTATTCCAAAATAAGGGAAAGAACAGAGGAGTAATCAAGGGGAAGGAACTGGATGAAGGAGAAATGAAATAGAAAAAGTGAATGGAAGGAATCAGACTTCACTTTCCCATGTCCGTATATGAACATGTATATATCAATGAATCTCTAAAAAATGTTATTTAGCAAATAACAGAAAGTCCAGTAGAGGGAAGAGAAAGAAAAAAGGGGGTTAAGGGAGATCTGGGGACTGAATTGAATTAGAATAAGTTATACTGCATACTTTTATAACAATATTACTGTTTATTCTATTCTCAAATTTATCTAAGAAGAATGGAATGGGAGGAAGAAGGAAATACAGGAACTAAGTTAAAACAGGGCACAATCCAAGCTTTTATAATTATGTCATTGTATGTAGTATTGTCACATATATAAAAAGAAAAGTTCTTCATCAGCATAAGAATTATGTCACCATATTTGGGTATGTTAGAATAAATATATACCCCAGAAAGAGAGGTAAGAGACCAGGGGATGGGACAAGGAGGTGGGGGAGTGCTGGGGAACACCATGTTGGGCAAATTATATTTTTGTATTGTGTGCATCTTTGACTATGTGACAACAAATTCCATCATTATGTATAACTGTATCACACCAATAAAACAATGTAAATATATATGTACAATAAAATAAGCTATTTTTTCATTTATGCTTATTTTTCTTGAATTATATGTGCATTTTTTTATCTTGCTTTGAAGCGCATTGGAAATTGAATTTTACAACATTGAAGCCAAAGATTAAAAGCTGTTGGGCTTAACTCATATACCTTAAGTCTTTGCACATTTCACCTCTTTGTAATCTTTATAAATATTCACTAAATCTGGGCAGTATCCCTTAGGTATCATATATTTCACTGATTCTCTCTTCATTTATGTTTAATGTCTAGTCAAATGAATCCAGTGGATACTTAACATTCCTTAATTACATGTACATTAAATTTTATTTTTCAAAATTTCCTACAAATAATTTTTAGTTTTTCATTTCTTAAGAGCTAGGCATGATAACTTTTATTTTCCTCAAAAATAAAATTTCAGGCTACATTGATGGTAAATTTTTACAGAGATGATTTGCTTTTTTTCCTATTAGGTACAATGACCATGAATAGTTGATGAAAGTTTAAAGCTTAATTTCTGACTGAGGCTTTTATGAAGTAATTAATATTTATGAATTTGGACCACAAATTCAGTCAAGGCGTGGATACATACTAGAATTTATCGTTGCTTTTGCTTTGCTGCTTCTGTGCTCAGTGACAACTAAAGCAACTCCTTTTGCATTTATAGGGCTTGTGGGAATGAAGGATGTGTTCTTCTGGTTTAACCTAAAATAGCAATTTAGCTCTTTGGTCCCTAATTTACTGCAGGAGGATTTCTTTGTTTTTGTTGGCCCAGGATACCCTTATTTCCTATGGAAAGCTGGAGTTGCTAATTTTGCAAATTCTTCCTGTTCAAAATTAGCTTTCACATTCAGTCTATATTTTCATGTCTTTCTTTACTTAGATTTGAAATATTAACTAATCTACATTAATTTTCAAGCTCTTTAAAGCAAAATGTTATTCTTATTATTTATTTCATTCTTATGTGATTATTTTTAAAAAATTAATCTTACAATTTTACTTCTTTTCAGGGAGAACATAAATTTATATGCTTAGCTATTCATACTACTGAAATAAATTAATTCCTGTGACATTTATCCTTTATTACCTGTGCTTGTATTTATACCTGATATAAAATATAAATGTATCCATCCTAAGGATTTTGGATCCTCTTCAATAAAGCCTGTCTTCTAGACATTCAAATATTGAAACTTGCTTATAATTTTAATCATGTCCTCTTTTTATGTCTTTTGCTCTTTTTAATTCTATTTACGAAGGTGCAAGGTATATGGTTTTCTAAATTTCTAAACACAAAACTAAGTATGTTGTCTCTATATTTTAGTTACTATTTCTAAAAACATCAAAAATTAAAAAAAATAGTTGTACAGAAGAAGAAAACAGGGTGGTAGGGGACGGAGAGGAAATACTGGGGACTGAACTAGAATATTTATATAACATGCTTGCATGAAAATGTCAATGTTTATCCTATTATTAATTATATATAACAAGTACAGGGGTGGGGTAGGTTGGAAGGGGAAAGGAAAATACTGGGAACTGAGTCAAAATAAGGTACACTGCAAGCTTTTTTAAGCATGTTGTCACATATGTAAAAAAAATGGGGTGTGTGGATGGGAAGGGAAAAGGGAATACTGGAGACTGAAGTACAATAAGTTAAACTGCATACTTTTATAATTATGCCATGTTTATTTTTATCTAAAAAAGAGCCAATAAAGAAACAAATGACAATATCCCAAGTAAGTTCATTGTTTTTACAGCTGTCTCAAATGAAGAAAGCACTATCTAGAACCAGATGAAAGATTAAGAATTCAGCCTGAAAAAAAATAAAAAATAAAAAAAAAAAGAATTCAGCCTGTTGACGACATAAGTAATCTTGGGTGAATTAATTTACTTTCTAAGACTCCAGTTTATTTTCACTAAGATAAAGATCCCAGGATATAATGCTCGTAATATCGCTGTGAAAATGAAATAAGATCATATCTTTCCAGTTCCAAAATACAGTGTACTGAATAAACATTACCTTTTATTACTATACCAAAATTTCAACAAATTCTTCTTAAATGAGTGTTGGATTTAACAACATGAATCTGTAGATGATGTTGTCATTGCTCACCCACTTTTTATGGTGCCACTACTTAAAATCAAGTATTGCTAGAAAAGTTATAATCATTGCAATCATAAGTAATTTGTATGAGTAATTTCTCTGAAAGCATCATTGTTTGAAGCTACTAACTTATCTATTTCAATAAGTAACAGAAACCATTCCCTTATCTTATCCAAACCAATGTTACCTTATTTCATAACACTATAAGTGTAAATAAATAATTACAGTTGGGTTGTTCATTTCAACCATTATACATATATATTTTACCCTTAATAATTTTAGGATAAAGTTAATTTAGGTATATCTTATGAGTTCCAAAGACATTTTTATAAGGAAATTAATTTTTTCAAAAGGGGCTGGAGCATCAGCTCAGCAGTTAAAGCACTTGCCTCCATGGCCAAGAACCAGAGTTTGAACTCCAGCTCCACATACACAACTAAATGCCAGAGAAATTCAGACCAGTTGGGAGAAAAATAAAAAGAAAATTGATTCTCTCTTTCTCTCTCTTTCTCACTGTCCCACTCTCTCTTAAAAAAAAGAAAAGTCTGGGGCTGGAGCGGTGGCTCAGCGGTTAAGGCGCTTGCCTGGCTTGTGCAAGTACACGGGTTCAAACCCGAGCACCCATGTACACACTAAGTGTCAGAGCAACAAAGACCATGTGAAAAACTCAATAAAAATTGATTCTTTCTGTCTCTGCCTCTCTCTCTCACTGTCCTTCTCTCTTTAAAAAAAAAAAAATCATTTTAAAAGAAAAGTCTGGTGGATGAAGCGGGGGTAATTCTGATTTAAGAACAAATGCATATCATATTACTACTTTTTATGCATTTATGATTGTACAATAATTCAACTCCTTAATAAAAAATTGAAAAAAGTCTAGAAATTTAAATTTCTATAATGAGAAGCTAAGCCAGAGATTAAGATTTGGTTGATCTTTGGAAATTTAAAATATTTATTTGGACTGGCACTAGAAAAGTCAAAAGCAAAGGTCTCATATGATAGGACTCTAAGAATGATATGCATTGACATCAAGTAATTTATGTATATGGTTATTTAAATCTATATATTTAAAACTATATTTTTGCAGTAAATTATGTTCTTAGAGAATTATATTTCTAAAATAGGTTAGAGCTTATTTAACTATAACTTGTCAAGTAGCATAGATTTCATTTAGATGTCTTTATATTATGATTATTAGATTCCTTAAAAAACAGAAAAATAATTCTTTAAGCTTGGTTGTAAAAATTTATAAATATGTACAGCTAACCTAATACAATGGGACATGTCAAAGTAACAATTATGAAAAACTTATGTAAAATTTTATCTCAAAGTTAGTGGATTAAAATAGCTTCAAAAATTGATGTATTCCGAAAGATTGAGAGAAGTAGTGGATCTTTTAATTTTAAAAATATCATGATCTTTCCTATTAAATAATCCTTTAGCATAGGATCAAGTCATGTTACTTAATCTTGAGTTGCCAAAATTTCACTTAAAACATTCTACAAATTTCTATTATAAAAATTACGTGATTAGACAATAATTGATGAAATAGTCAATGTTCATGAATTTATAGCCATTACTTCAGGCTGAGATCCACTCTTGATTATATTTTATATTGAATGTAAAGTAATTCAATAGCTACAGAAAAAACATTAAGAAAAATGGAAATTTCTACTTTTTTACTTCTGAGGAAAGGCATCTTAGCTCATAAAGATTTGTTGGATACTATATATCTTGAATTACTCTACTCAGAGAATGGAGCCCTCCAGTGTAAAACACTTTGGGATGGGTAAGGAAAAGAGAATTAGAGAAAATAAAACAGCAAAAAATGAAGGCAAAAAGAACAAGTGAGAGATAAAATGAATGTTCCACCTTGATAAAAGCTGGATATAAATCTTTCTGAGGACCTGGTTACAAAAAATGAACAAACAGATACAAAAATTTCACTTGGCTTTTCAGGAAATAAATGAAAGAAATTTCCTAAGGCTACTGAGTTTACTTGGATATGATTGATTTCTTAAAAAGAAGAGCTGTGAGGCAAAGGGTTGTCATTAGTTCACAGAAAATCAAAATGCATTTGCAGGAAATTGTGTAGTGTTAACCTCTCAAATCATCAGTGACTGGCAAATAAATGAAAGCTTCTTCTTCCTGAAATCATGCCTAAGAGAAATATTCCAAAAGATTTATTTTGGCAGAGTTCCTTTAAAAAGTGCATAGCCTTTGATTTCTTTTTAGAAAAATGTAGCTATGTGCTACATTATTACTGTTCTTTCTTTCATAATATGCTAAGTATTTCATATCAAAATGGGCAGACTCCAAAAAAATTAGGTAGATACAGAAGGGATTAAAACATTTTTAAAATGCTGTTAATGGCAAAACCATAAAGTTGAATAAAAGTTTATCTTTAACAATGTTTGAGTAATTACATATAATACAATTACAATAAAATTATTTATGAAGTAATGTTAAAACTTTTGATATCTTCTTTTATGTGATGGATACCATAAATGGTAATAGGTAAAAACCATATGCAGAACTGAATAATTTCTAAAACTTGTTGAGGACAAAGAAAATTATTTTTGTTAATTATTTTGTGATTTGAGCTATTATGATATAGTTATCATATACAGGAATATATGATTTAAACCTACAACATCCTCATTTCCATGGTAGGTTTCAGAAAATTTAGCCCCTTTCAAATCATACCATTTACTTACTGGACTTCAAAGGTAAACTAATGTAGGGTAAAATAGTTCAAAATGTTAGTGTCTTCCACATTTCACTTTTGGAAGAATATAAACCTCCTTAAATCCATAATCACCTTCCTTCATATGATATTTCTTATTACCCAAGTGAAGAATCTGGAACTGCTCTTAACTGTCTCATTTTGCAACACATAATTGGGGCCAAATTCTTTTCATTACACAATTATAAAGAATCCAGGATCCATTACATTTCATTTCTCATGTGTGGCTTTGCAAATCAGGCTATTAAAACCAAACAGTTTGAAGATATGTCCCCTTAATTAATTACCCATTGTATAGTCTAAACTACCATATTTTAATTTTGTGCACAATTATCAGGGTAGTTTACATAAATTTGAATAACCATATCTCTGTTCAGTTCAAGATGTATCAGAGTTGTACATACTTTAGAATTTTTACTTAAAGCAATTATGCCAACACACTATTGGAATGCAGATTGGTACAGCTACTAAGGAAAGTAGTGTGGAGACACCAAAAAAATTAGAGATGTATGACCCAGCTATCCCACTCCTGGCTATTTTCCAAGAAAAGCTAGAATCGCCTTATTATAAATACACAGCTACATCAATGTTTCAAGCACCTCAATTTACAATAGTTAAACTATGGAATCAATTCAGATGTCCCTTTCTGGATGAATAGATCCCAAAACTGTGGTTATACTCGGCTATTAGAAAGAATGATGTCATGGCTTTTGCAGGTAAATACATGGAAATGGAAAAGAAAAAAAAAACATGCTGAGAGAAATTAGCCAAACCCAGTCTTAACTATTGAATGTTTTAACTCATTTGCATAAGCTAGAGTAAAGCCAATGTTAGGGTGAAAATTAGACAAGTTTATTTACTAGACAATATAAATATGAAGTATCATATAATCTGAGGGAGCTAAAGGTGGGAGTGGGGAAGAGGGCAGAGAGACAAGATGGGGAGGGAAAAGGGGGGTTATTAATTCTGTATGGTACACTTGATTCTCCTGAGAAGCCACATAATATTCATGCAGGCATTTAAATCATGAAAATCAAAAAATGAATGTAGATATATATGGACATTTATGTATGTTGTAGTGGGGAATTAGATTGGAGAAAAGGGAGCAGGGAATGAGCAAAGGGGGTGAGATACTGAATAAGGCTCAAGTTACATTATTATTACATATGCATATTTGAATGTGTGGCAGTGAATCTCTTCACTATCAAAGACATGCTGAAATCATAAAAAGAACACAAAGAAGAAACAATCAGAAACAAATATGCCCTTTCCACCAAGAACAGATGAAGGTAAAGCTCTTTCTCCAAAAAAGTTAATCTAAAATTGTCACAGTCCAGGGTGATGTGTTAGTTTATATTTTATGTACTAATTATTTTAAATAGCCTTTATGAATTTCAGTTTAGTATTCAGTGAAAATCCTTTCATAATCAACATATATCTAATAAAATATCAATTTCATTTTATGGACATATAGGAATCCATATTTTATACATTCTAAAACTATTTCATATTTTTTAGAAGTTTGTCACAATCTTCAGACATTGATTTATGTATGAGTTTTGTCTAAGAAAGTCTTAATTTATTGCATTGATATTCTCAGTTTGACATTTTAAACTGATTTTCATTTTTCTTATTAATTCTGTGCCTTTTTTCCCTGAGGTAAAAGTAGAAATCTATTTTTTGATACGAGAATTTTTTCTAATATTGACATTTTTGAATTTTATATAAATTAATTTTATTTTCTTTTGCATATGTAATGAAAAAGATAATTATTTCATATTTTTACCGTACATGCTTCCGTGTGTTCTCTAATACGTTATATAACACTGAAGTTCCCCATTAATAGGACATGTCAATTATAATACATGTCAATTTCCTGTATATATATGTACCTATATTTACATGCTATTCATTCTATTTTTGTGTACTGTTAGGTTATGGTTGAAGCAATGTGTGTGTGTTTTATTATTTATCTGTACTATCAAGTATCTGGTAGAACCAAGTATAGTTTATTGCTTCTACTTCTATTTCAGAACTGTTTTTGATATGAGTTTGTGTACAAACTTTTGACTTCCTGTATGAGTATTAATTTGTCATTTTGACAGGGACTGGATTTAATAAGTAGATTTTTTATTAAGACATTTAATTGTTGTGCAATCAAAAATTCATCCAACATAACAATATGATATGTACATCTTCTTAAATTAGATTTATTCCCAAGATCCCACCCTATTCCCCCTCTTCCCAATACATCTCTATGAATGCCCTAAGTTATGTGTTATTACGCCTTTGCTGGGTCTAAAATACATGAGGGTTGACCATCTTCCACACAGGCCTGGATCTAGCGCCAGACTCCACAGATGAGTGAAGACATTCGACCCTTGACTTTCAGGGTTAGGCTAACTTCACTGAACATAATTTCTTCCATTGTCATCCATTTACCTTCAAAGGCTGCGTGCGGTATTGTCATTTCTAATTGCTGAGTAGAACTCCATGGTATATATACACCACAGTTTTTTGATCCATTCATCCATTGAGGGGTATCTGGGTTGCTTCCATAATTTAGCCATTTGAAATTGAGCTGCTATGAACATGAATATTGCTGTGTCGCTATAATGTGCTGATTCCAACTCCCCTGGAAAAATAGCCATGAGAGTGATAGCTGAATCATATGGTGGGTTCATCCCTAAATTTTTGAGGATTCTACACACTGCTTTCCAGAGGGGCTGTACCCATCTGCAGTTCCACAAACAGTGTCCTAATGTTCCTATCTCTCCGCAACCCCTCCAGCATCTATTATTGTTTATATTCTTCATTTTTGGAAATCTCACTGGTGTGAGGTGAAATCTTAATGTAGTAGTTTTCATTTGCATTTCTGTGATTACTATTGATTTAGAGCACTTTTTCATGTATTCCTTGGCTTGTTCAATATCCTCTATTGAGAAGTTTCTGTTTAGTTCTTTGGCCCATTTTTTTGATTGGGTTGTTTATGTTTTTGGAGGTTGAGGTTTTTGAGGACTCTATAAATTCTGGATATTAGTCCCCTCTTAGAAGAATCACAGGCCTTGATTCTCTCTCATTCTGTAGGAAGCCTCTTCACAATTTTGATCATTTCCTCAGCAGTGCAAAAGATTTTTAGCTTTATGACATCCACTCACTGACTTTTGACTTTACTTCTTTCCCTTTAGGAGACATATTGAGAAAGTCTTCGCCTATTCCCAGATGCTGAAGTGTTGTACCTAATTTATCTTCCAGCAGTTGCCAGGTACTGGTTTAATTCCTAGTCCCTTGATCCATTATTTTGATTTGATTTTCATTCAAGGTGAAAGATTGGGGTCTAATTTCAACTTTCTGCAAGTAGCTGTTCAGTTTGTCCAGCACCATTTGTTGAATAGGTTGTCTCTCCTCCATGTAATATTTTGTCCCCCTTTGTCAAAAATCAGATGTTTAAAGATTTGATGGTTTGTTTTAGGGTCTTCTATTCTATTGGATCATTCCTGTCTTGATACTAGTACCATGCTGCTTTTGTTAGTACAGCTGTATAGTATAGTTTTAGATCTGGTATAGCAAAACCACCTGTTTTGTCTTTCTTGCTTAGTAATGTTTTGGCTATTCTGGGTTTCTTATTATTCCAAATGAATTCGAGAATTGCTTTCTCTACATCTGTAAAGAACGACATTGGTATCTTGATGCAGATTGCTTTTGGCAGAATGGTCATTTTTATCATATTAACTCTGCCTAACCAAAAGCATGTAACATCTTTCCTTCTTCTGAGTGCATCTTGTATTTCATTCTTCAATGTCTGATAATTTTCATTGTATAGTTCTTTGACTTCCCTTATTAGGTTATTTCCCAAGTATTTTATTCTTTTCAAGGATATTATGAATAGGACTGAATTCCTAATTTCTTCTTCTGCCCTATTAATTTTAGTGTATAGGCAAGATATTGATTTATGGATATTGATCTTGTTGCCTGCCACTTTGTTAAATGTGGTTAGAAGTTCGAGAAGTTTTCTTGTGGAGTTTTTTGGATGTTCCTGATACAGGATTATATTGTCAGCAAAAAGGGAGAGTTTGACTTCCTCTCTTCCTATTATTATCTCTTTGATTTCCTTCTCTTGCCTTATTGCTCTGGCTAGAGTCTCAAGAACAATACTGAATAAAAGTGGTGAGACCTGAGAGACTTGTCTTGTTCCCAAGCTTAGTAGAAATGTTTTCAGTCTTTCTCTCTTTAATACTATACTAGCTGAGGGTTTGGCATATATAGCCTTTACATAGTTTAAAAAGGTCCCTTTGATCTCTATCTTCTCTAGAATTTTGAGCATAAATGGGTGCTGAATTTTATCAAAGGTCTTTTCTGCATCAATTGAGATTATCATATGGTGTATGTCTTTAATACCATTTAAGTAATGAATTACATTAATTGTTTTGTATATGTTGAACTAGCCCTGCATACCTGGGATGAAGCCCACTTGATTATGATGAAGTATATTCTTGATAAGTTTTTGAATATGGTTTGCTAGTAATTTATTAAGGATTTTTGTGTTCAACTTCATCAGGGATATTGGTCTGTAATTTTCTTTTTTTGATGTGTCTTTGTTAGGTTTTTGTATCATAGTTTGCTTCATAAAAAGTATTTGGGTGAGTTCCCTCCTTTTTAATTTCTTGAAATAACTTAATAAGGAGAGGTGTTAGTAATTCCTCAAAAGTGTGGTTAAAAAATCAGTGGGGAAACCATCAGGTCCTGGGCTTTTCTTCTTTGATACACTTTTAATTGCTGTATGGGTTTCATTGGCTGTTATTTGTGCTGTTTGGGAATTCAGTATCAACCTGTGTCAATTTAGGGATGCTGTATGTGTCTAGAAATCTGTCCATGTCTTCCATATTATCTAATTTACAGGAGTATAATTTTTGGAAATATGATCTAATAATTTGTTGGATTTCCATGGGATCAGTGGTGCTCGCTCCCTTTTCATTGGAGACTTTATTGATTTGCTTCATTTGTCTCCTTCTTTTAGTTTGATTGGCTGGGGTCTATCTATCTTATTTATTTTTTTTAAAGTGCCAGCTCTTTATTTCATCGATTCTTTTTATTATTTTGTTGTTGTTGTTCTCAATTTCATTGATTTCAGCTCTTATTTTGATTATTTCCTGTCTTCTGATGACTTTGGGGTTAGATTGTTCTTCATTTTGAAGGGGTTTGAGATGGAGCATAAGCTTATTTATTTGGGATCTCTCTTCATTTTTAATGTGGGCACTCAGTGCTATAAATTTTCCCCTTAGGAATGCTTTCATGCTGTCCCAGAGGTTTTGATATGTTGTGTCTTCATTCTCATTCTCTTTCAAGAATCTTTTTTATTTCTTCTATCATGTTTTCTTGGATGCGTTCTTCATTTAATAAAGTACTATTCATTCTATATGAATACATGTGTGTTTTCTGTTATGATTTTTGCTTTTGATTGCTAGGATCATGGTGTTATGGTCTGATAGAATATAAAGAGTAATATCTATTTTTTTAATATTTGCTGAGATTTCCTTTGTGAATCAGCATATGATCTATTTTGGAGAAGTTTACATGTGATTCTGAGAAGAAAGAGTATTCTGCTGGGTTGAGGTGGATTACTCTATATATGTCTTTTAAGTCCATTTGATTTATGGAGTTGTTTAGGCTGGAGATTTCTTTATTGATTTTTTTTTTGTTTTGATGATCTGTCTATTGGTGACAGAGGAGTATTGAAGTCTTCCAGTATGACTGTGTTGAGGTCCACAAGTGGTTTATGTCATGGAATTATTTATTCACATAGTTAGGAGCATTGTTATTTGGAGAGTATATATTTACTATGGTTATTTCTTCCTGTTGTAGTGTTCCCTTTACTACTAAGTAGTGGCCTTCTTCATCCCTCCTGTTTAATTTTTGTTTGAAATCTAGTGTGTTGGATATAAGTATTGCGACACTGGCTTGCTTTCTTATACTATTTGCAAGATAGATTTTTTTCCATTCTTTCACCCTTAATCTGTGGATGTCATGGACTGTTAAGTGGGTCTCTTGTAAACAGTATATTGTTGATTTTGGTTTTTGATCTAGTGCGCTAGTCTGTGTATTTTTAGTGGTGCATTTAAATCATTCACAGTGTTATAATAGAAGTGTGCATGTGATTCATAGTAGTGAAGTATTATTAGTAAATTCTGTGCTGTCTTGGTTGGGTATTGATAGGATGTAGTTTTATTGAATTTCTTTTATGGGTTTTGGGTATTGAGTACTTTTTCTTCTGTCTGGACTGTATCTTTGATAATTCTTTGTAAGTCTAGTTTTCTGTTCACGAATGCTGCCAATTCAATGTTACAATGAAAAGTTCTTATTTCCCCATTAAATTTTAAGCTGAGTTTTTCTGGGTATAGTATTCTTGGCTGCATATTGTGGTCCTTCAGCATTGAATGATTTCTTTCCATGACCTTCTTGCCTACAGAGTCTGGTTTGAAAAGTCACAGGCAATTCTTATTGTTTTGCCTCTAAATGTGATTTGGTGTTTCTCACTTGCTGCTTTTAATATCCTTACATTGATATCCCTTTTATACATTTTGAATATTATGTGTCTTAGTGAGTTTTTCATTTGATTGGATCTACTGGGTATCCTGTAAACTTCCTTCATGACCATATCTGATTTTATTTTTATATGAGAAAAAAATTTCTTTCACAATTTCCTTGAGGATGTTCCCTCTACCATTCGTTTGTGTTTCAGTTTTTTCTTTTATCCCAGTTACTCTTAAATTGTTTCTTCTCATTTCATCACAGATATTTTTAAAATTCTGATCATATTCTTTTAATTGTTTTTCTTTTTTGACCTCAGTGTGCTCAAGCTTGCTCAGACTGTCCTCATTGTCAGAAGTTCTTTTTTTCTTCAATAGTAGAGGTTCTATTTTCTACAGAAGTTAGTCTATTATTAAATTCTTCCATGGTCCCTCTCATGTCATTGACTGCAGATTTTATCTTTGTTACTTCCTATTTGATTATGTCTATTTCTTTCATGATAGAGTTTCTCAAATCTTGAGTTATCTCATTTATCCCTTCATTAACTCTTCTTTTATTTCACTGTTCCTTTTCATTATCAGATCATTGATATTTTGTTGTAGATTTTCCTCCCAATCCCTGGCCATGGACTCCTTGCTAAGGGAATTGTGGGTTTAAGGTGAACCTCTTCTAGTTTGATTCCTCATCTTTGAAGAGCTTCTTCTGGATTTTTGAATTGGGGATCCCTGTGTGGAAGCAAGACACGTTTCTATGTTCTTATTCCTTATATGTCAAAGGTTGGATGAGATACCACCTCTCTTTCTTCCTTCCAGAAGGCGTTTTCTTCCTGGAGGCTTATTTTGTTGCAGCTCTTGGGTTAAGGTTCCAGAATGTGGACTCGGCACCTGGTAGGTTGCTGAGCAGTCCACTGCGTTGTTGAAGCTAAGCAGTAGAGGTATATCACGGGGTACTAGAGTTCCAGATGTGTGGGTTGGGCCAGAATGGACCAACTTATGTACTGCACTGGGATCTGGGATTCTTGGTGGTGGGATGGGCCCAATGTACCTGGATGCAGCAGGTGTGTGTAACAGTTTGGTGGTATCTGGGTGTGGGGTCCTTGGAGGTGTCCATCTCATCTGCTGTGGTGGAACAGGAATACTGAGGATGCATAGGAGTGTCTGGGGGGTCTGCTTAGTCTTCTTGTCACTCTATAAACTGAAGCAAGTTCTTGGTCTGAGATCTCTGGTTGTTTTCCTTTGGGTTTTTGCTGTTGTATTGGGAGTTTTGTCCCATCCTTAATGGGCTGGGTATTGACAGGAAAATTGAATTCAGAAGTCAAACTCCTAACCTGTCAACTGTTAGTGTCCCTTAAGATTTCCAAGTCCTCATGAGCTATCAGGAGATCATCAATACAAACAACCAATGGATGCAGTAAACTGTATTAAATTGATTATTTAGTACAGATTATATCACACTGTTAAATTACACCTATGGAACAAATATAGTATTAGTCAATAGTTTCAGTGACACTAGTAATTAACTATCACCTTTGTCAGTCTTCAAAGCATATAATACTTATTGAGTTTGGCATTCATGGCAGTAATTGTTACACAGCCTTAATGATGGGTGGTCAAAAAGTATAAACTAATTGGGAGCCTGAGAGAGGATACGGATATAAGTGAAATTTAGAGAGCAGGTTATATTGTCCAATCATGGACAGAGAGAAATTGGTAAAGGTGAAAGATTTGCTAGAGAACGAAAAAGGAGAAGGAAAGAAGAAAAAGAAAGGAAAGAAAGAAAAAAAGAAAAACAAACCCTGGAGCAAGAAAAAACAGATTGTGCAAAATAAAGGAAGGGTGAAAGAGATGTTAATAAGATTTGGGTGATAGCATAAGAGTAGAAGCAAGGTAAATTTGGCAGGTAGGGCACAATATTCTTCAAATGCTAAATCAACTGACCAGGATCCCTCTTCTCAGCAATCTGGACAAGGATAGACAGAAGAGACAAGAGGGAAAAAGAGAGATGAAGAGAAAAACAAAACCCAAAAGAACAGGGAAAGACAACTGAGAAACCTCAACAAAGAAAATGAAATAAGAACTGAAAAACAAAAACAAAAACAGCTAGTATTTTTATATGTCCATGAACCAATCAACTTTTCCATTTGGCACTCAGATATACATCAAAAACAGAAAAGAAGAGAAAAAAATTGAAAAATAAATAAAATAAAAAAAATATTCTTAGTGAAAACTTGGGATTATGGTTACTAAGGTTGCACTTTGGGAGCAGATGTTCACTGTCCACATGAGTTTTGATAGCAGGGTCTCTCTGACTGTAATTATGTGATCTCAAGTAGAGGACTGGGACGTCCTCAGACTCCTGGGATTTCTAGGAGGAGATTTCAGTGAAGATATCAGATTAAAGAATGCCCTGAGGGCTGATCTTTAACAGCCTCCGTGGGGATCTGAAATTCAGCAGTCTTAAAGCTTTTATGTGTAGAGGGGATGAGATGCTTTCTATGGTCCCTCTGCAAGTGGTTGCACTCTTGGTCCTCCAGGACTTTTGAGCTGGGACTGAGGACTGAGAGTTTAACTTACCATGTGATCCTTCCAGCTGGGGTTGGGGTGGACAGGGCTGAGCAAGGCTCCCCTTTACTCCACAAACCTGAATCCCCCTAAGGAAAGTGGGGACTGGGCCTATCCCATGCCTCCTTTTCCCAGTTCTGCCTGTGGACAGTGGCTGTGTCCTGGCACAATTGTTGAGGAGTCTGCTCTGAACTGCTGACTTGCTCCTGCTGGGCAGTCTGCTCCAAAAGACTCCTTTGTGCAGGCAGCTGATAGGCATTGTTCTCCCCTTATGCAGTGGAGGTGCAGTAGAGGTGCCTCAAGTTGAGGCTAACACACCTTCTCAGAGGCAGATGGGCTCGTGGGTTATATTTGTCTCCTCCTCCACTCCCATGCTGATTGGGATTAATGGTGGACACAGCTGAGGCTGCTGTGTCCCAGCCATAATGGAAATAATCCCTCTTTTCCACTTGCTGCTCCAAAATCTCTGATCATCCAAACAACTCCCCAAACTGATGCTGTGGTCTGGTAATGATTATCCCCCCAAACACACCTCATACTAATGGAGTTGTTCTGGAGATTTTTCATGCAATCACAGAGCCAAATGAGAAGCAGTCTTCCTTCAGCAAACCATCCTGTGCCCCCTCCTCAAAAAGTAGATTTAATAAGTAAATGTAAGTAAGATATGTGACCATTTAAATCTTTTATTTCTTTGAATAATGTTTTAGCATTATGAAAATGTCTTCTTAGCCATTTGCCAATACGGTTTATGTATTTTATTTTACTTGTATTTATTTTTCCAATTAAAATTCCTAACCTGGTGTCTTCTGATAGCAAGTCAGCAACAAGTAAACAGACAAAAGGAAAAAAAAATCATGCTGAATTTTATTAAATATCATCCCCCTTTAATATTAAGCAATATTGCTTTGATCTAGCAAAACTTGCTGAAGTTCTTAACTATTTCTCAATTATTGCTTGGAAGTTTCCTAAGATTTTCTTTCTTTCTTTTTTTTTTTTTTCAAAAATAGAGAGGGACAGAGAGAGAAAGAAAGAGAGAATCAATTTTATTTAGGTTTTCATGTAGCTTTCGTTGCTCCAACATTTCATTATGTACATGTTGTTAGGGTTTGAACTCACGTACGTGTGCATGGCAGGCAAATGCTGCAACTGTTGAGCCACCCCTCTAACCCCCTAATATTTTCTATGTAGCCAGGAAATCTGCAAAACATCAGGGTCTTGATTTATTTATGTGTACATGTATGCGCGTACTTGCATGTAACAATTACATTTGCCTTAAGCCTTTGTAGGTTATAACTGTAGGATTAAAATAAATCCTTGTATTTAATTTTTATTAAAAATCTTAGATATTGGGTATTTTCTTTTTGTGTTAAGCAAATATCATGATTTCATTTAACATAATCACATTTGGTATTTCCTTAGTCTAAAATTTAGGAAAAAGCTAGGTGCATTGCCACAACCAGTAGAATATAACTGAATGAGCAACATTGATCTGATAGTGTACTGCTTGCATATTAATTTGTCAATAGAACATTTCTGGATATTTTCCAGAGTACTGACTCCAGTGCCATTCCTTTCATTATAGTTCACATTGTTTCACATTCTTGTCAACACATTCTTCTTCCTTTCATGACCTTTTTTAAGATCTTGTGGCTTATACCGAGGGCCTCACACATGACAGGCAAACATTCAACCACTGAGCTATACACTCAGACTCCAGTGCTAAAATATTAGTCATCAGGATGAATATGTAGTGATTTCATGCTATGATTTTAATTTATATTATTTTTATTAATAGTGAAATTGCACTCTTTTCAGTCAACTGTCCACATTTCTTTCATGGTTTTCTTGTTTTTTTTATCTTTTGCTTATTGATTTGTAGGTGTTATTTATATTCCGATAATAATATTTTGTCAGTTTTATGATTAACAAATATAATCTCATAATTTGACTTTGTTCTCTTTAAGGGATATTAATTTTAATATAACACAATTTAATTTGTTAACATTTTATCTTATAGTTTCTTTTTTTATATTGTGGCTAAATCTTTCCATATCCAATATTATGAAGGCATGTTTTGAAAATGTAATATTTTCCAGGGGATTTATACCTCTCCCATTCTTATTTAATTCATAAACCCACTAAGACACATTTATCCTGTGATAAATGCCCCATGTTTCTTTCTTTCTTTTCTTTTTATCTCCATTGCTATTGGGGATTGAACCTAGGGGCACTTTATCAATAAGCTACATTCCCAATCCTTTGTATTTATTTAAAATTTTAAGACAGAGTCTTGCTATGTTTGCTTAGGACCTCCCTAAATTCCTGAGGCTGGCCTCAAACTTGCAGTCCTCCTGCTTAGCCTCTGAAGTCACTGGCATTGCAGGCATATGCTACCATATTCAGCTGGGTCATGTTTCATTTCTTTTTAGTTTTCCACGCTAAAGTGACCTTTCTATCATTTTAAAAAAAGTATCCCTTCCTCCAGTGCTTGAAATGATTTCTTTTTATGCCTTATGACTATAAGAGTATATTTCTGCTTTTGGATTTAAACTTTTCTTTGATTATACTATAATTTTCTTTCACAGATGATATGATTTCTTAATTAAATGTAGTTCCAAATTAAAATTTCATGTCTTACACAGCAATATCTTCTGTTTTGTTCTAGTTTTCCCAAATTGCTTTTAATTATTTTTAGAGTTTTACATGTCTATATAAGTTTTTCAAATCAATATGTCAAGTTCTAAAAATGAATTAAAAATTGTTGATAT
>PVKS010034668.1:0-20691 GCA_004027875.1 Aplodontia rufa
GTTCAGTGGTACCATACTTGCCTAGCAGACATGAAACCCCAGGTTCAATCCCTAGTATAGCATACAATGATGATGATGATGATGATGATGATGGTGGTGGTGGTGGTGGTGGTGGTGGTAGAGGAAAGGAAGGAAGAAGAGGAGAAGAAGAAATGGTAAAAGAACATTGAAACTGTAACACTGCACATGCATGGAACAATTGGTTTTGAAGTTCATGTTTGTAACGCTGCTTTTCCAGTCTCTACTCAACCTTGGGCTACTCTAACGGTCAACCTCCAGGATGCTCTCCTAGTCTATTTTAGCCTTAATCAGTCAACCTATTGATAAGAACAGACCTACTGCCGGTCACAGTTGCACACACCTGTAATACCAGTGACTCTGTTGGCTGAGGCAGGAAGATTGCAAGTCTCAGGCCATCCTTGAAACTTAGTGAGACCTTGTCTCAAAATAAAAAAGAAAAAAGGTTGGGGATGTAGCTAAGTGGTACAGTGCCCTTGGGTTAAATTCCCCTAATGCCAAAAAAAAAAAAAAAAAAAAGAATGAAAGAAAAAATAAAGGACAAATGGACCTACTAAATCACAAAATGACCCCAAATTCAGCATATATGAGCCTCAGTTTCCCCAAGTGGAGTGAAGATCCTTTTCCAGCATCAAGTTCTTAAAATACGAATTGCCAAACTAATGTCTAAATGCCCTGAGTGCTTACTTTACGGAAGAAGAGTGGCTGCCGCATTGAGATGATGACTGAATCCCCAATTAAAATTTTTAAAGCACGTGGCTTTGACATTTCATTCCTACCTCTGATTACATTTAAAGGATTATGCTTGATCACCGTGGCAGATGTAAGAAGAAACAGATTTGATTTTGTTTCCTTTTATTTTATGATGACTAATTATTACAGTTCAAAAAATTATCTAAATTGCAATGTCTCCCATTACATGTGCCCCACTTAATCAAAAGGCAAGTAGCACTCATTGGGGAAAATAATAAAGAAAATCAAGAACCCTGGGCAGTCGGTTATTTGTTGCTGTCGCTAACTTATGGCTTAAAGTTTACTGTGAGAAGATAAATCTTTCAAACTTAGTTTGTCCTTCCAGAGAGTGGCTATAATTTCAGAAACCCTCCCAGACACAGTACCTTCAGTCTTAAATAAAAATCTAGAAAACAACTATTAATGATCTGATGATAAGAGTATTATGTATTAAATAGGGTAGGTATACATCCAAGATGCCTTGAACAATCCCAGCTTCTGCCCTTTGCCTCAGATTAATTATGAATAACACTCCCTTTCATTCTCAAAAGTGGCCCAATTTAAGTGATCGAGTTTTTGTTTAGGAAGTCCTACTGTACAGGGCCATTCCTGAAGTGGGCCATTTTTATATACCTATTAATAAAAGCCTCCTAAACATGATACTGGAAATAGTCATGATTCCTACTTTAAAAGAACAAAGAGTCCATTAAACCGCATATACTTTACACAGAGTATAAAGTTATTGTATTAAAGTTCTATGAGTGTTTAGAGTGGGGAAGAATTTACATTTAATTATTCTTGTGTTCTTTCTCAAATATTTCAAGTACCTACCATGAAGCAGGTAATTGAAGAAATACTAGAGATGCTTTAGGGAATGAGACATGCCCAAGGGATTTGCTACAGACTAGTTGAGGATGTAGGTAAGTGTATATTCAATACTATAGATGTGATATATGTTAAGATAAGGATGAGTCACAGCATTCTGGGAGTCCATGGGAGGTGCACCAGGTCTTGGGGAGTGGGAGGACAGACAAGATTCACTGAAAGAAGCAATAGGTAAAATGAGACCTGAAGGAAGAGTAGGTGTGTGTTAGTGAAGAAATGTAGGGCAATGAGGAATGCTCCAGGCAAAGGATGCAGCACATGCAAAGACAGAATTGTGATATACTGGTAGGATCAGGAAATTAAAAATAGTTCATTGAGACTTCAGCACAGAATGTGTAGAAAAAAAGATGAGCTTATAATGTAGGAGGCAACTGAACTGTCAAAATTTGGTAGGGAAGAAAAGATTATTCAGAGAAAGGAACAAAGAAAAGCATTAGGGTATGGCAGGGTATCAGGTAATCTGTGCTGAAATGGAATTTATCCAAAGTCCACAATGGGCTCTTGAGCAAGGGATGGACTTCCCAGAGCTTTCTCTCAGGATATTTGTTCTAAGCAATGGAACTGGCATTGTGTTTGGTTCCTATAACTGGTTCGTCCTAACCTGCCTCATCACTTGCTGGTCAACCAGCATATACATATGTAACTTTTAGAAATCTACTTAGTCCAATGCTCTGATGTGATAGGAGAAGAAACTTTGGATCTCTGGTCAAAGTTCATGCACAACGGAGTACCATATAACCATCTCTTTCCCATGGACCTCTATGTTTGCATTCTTAGAGCTAGAAAATCCCAGTTCCAGCCAACAGATCTGCACAGGATGGAAGCCTCTATAATCCACAAATTAAGCCAGAAATGGAACATGGCATCTAGCTTGCCACTGCTACTAGATTTGATCAGGACCCAAGTGGAGTCAAAGGTCCACCACATCAAAGTAAGCAGAGATGGTGACCACCACGGGGCCTATTTAAAATATAGGAAGGGTTCTCAGTTGTAAGAAGTCAGTTGGACTCTGATAACATAAATAGAAAATGAATTTGATAAATAGGAAATAAATAAATTAAAACAATGTTGAGCTGCTTCTTGAGTCCACTTAGAGACTAAAATATAGGTTCAGGGATTGTATACAAGGAAAGAAGCTATTTAACTGGTTCAGTGGTGATACTCTTGACACAATCACTGGCAGGGGACATTCCTTGTTCTTCTGATATCCCCAACTCTGGGCGCTTCCTCTAAAACTGCTGCCATGCTGCCTCTGGAAGCTGGAGGTAGCCAGTTCTGCTCTGCTTCCCTGAACTACTTGTCTTTGTTGATGCCTGGAGAAGGTACATATGACTGGCAACGCCTACTCTGTGTGCCCTAATTGCAAGAAAGATTGAGAAACTGAGTCTCTAGAATTTATAGATTATAAGTTGTAGGCAAGTATTACCTCATAAAATGGGAGATCTTCCAAATAAAGTAATAGATGGAGGCTGGGAATTCAAATGTTGAGATAAAAAAGAAAGATAAATATCCATTACACCACAGAACAGGAGAAAAAAGAACATTGTCCAAGAGATACCAAGATGGAAGAAGCTTCTGGAAAGAATTTTCTCAAGGAACCAGAAGAAAATGATAGTGGACATTTGAGGCATTCTCTAAACACTTAAAAATGTTACCTTTTTGAAATAAGAACATAAATAGTAAAGAGAAAATCTGACACGAAAAGACAGGATAGCTAAAATAGATGATGGATAAAATGGGAAAGTATTTTAGGAAATTAAAAGTGTTATTGCAGAATTATTACCTACTTTGGTTGGTAATAAATGCAGAAAAGACCTGAACAAATAAAATTTCATCTACAATATTGAAGATAACATTTAGAATATCTTCCGGATTGTAAAGTCCAAAGAGATTAAATAGGAAGAGAAGATGAATTATATAAAGCAGAGGCCAGAGGTTCAGTCTCAGAATTAGCGAAGGCCCTCAGGAAGAAACAGGATAATTGCTCAGAAATGTGATGCTTGAGGACATAGTGGGGAAACTTTCCAGAGCTGCAGAGTTCACCTGAGTACACAAGCAAAAAGGTCCGCTGCGTTCAAGACAATCAAAGACAAGTAATTCACTCTTCGATGCCTTGCGTTGGAATGTTGAAAGCTGAGAAGTGAAGCAAAACAAAAACAACAACAAATCCACTCAGCATCCAGGTGGCAAAACTAGTGGACCCCAAAAGAAAAATCGCACTGGCCTCAGTTTTTCAGTAATGAGAAAGCAGCCAAAGAAATAAAGTGGTATCTACATAGATTTGTGGGAGAAAGGTTGTGAACAAGTTGATTTGTTCTATGCTTGTGAAAGCAACAAAAACATCTTGTAGGTATGAAAAAGAAGATACCCCAAGGCCTTGCCTCTCAAAGTGTGGTTGGTGAACTAGCAGTATCAGCACCACCTATAGGCTTTTTAGAACAGTGGAACCTCCAATCCACTTTTTAGCCAGAATCCCAGATGATCTCTGTGCACCTTGAAGTGTGAGGACTACGTGTTTAAGACTCACTCTATGGACCAAGAATGGAATCAAAATTAGGAACCTCCGACTTCCACGAGAAGTCCAAATAACTTGGGTCTTAAATAAAGTGAAACATGGAACCATGGGGAACCCAAAGGGGGGGGAACCATGGTCTGGCACCAATATTGGCTTGCTCTATCACTACACTTTTGTTCTTGATTGTTTGATGATGAACCCCTCCTAGTTGTAAGACTATGTTTATTGAATAAAAATTAAAAATTTTTTTTTTAAATTAAGAACTCAGGAATGGAGTGATGGTATCATGATTGGCAAATTTCTCTGAACCGTCAAAGACTCCTCACCTTTTCAGGAAGTCTGCTAAAAAACATGTTCACCACGTGAGATCGCCCACAAGGACACAGGCAGGGGACGCTGCTGTAAGAACAGAGGAAGCTGATCCCTTCACAGCAGCAGTAGGAAAAAGTCTCCATTTCGTTTCCTCCATTGTGTCTTCTCGTCGCTTACGAGAGTAATCCTGGACATAATAATAACTGGACATAAATTTCTCCTGAAGGACCTGTCTCACACATAAGATGTAACATAAGTTTGAAAAACACCTATTAAATGTAATCGTAACAAAGTTTTTAGGAAATCAAGATATCTGTGTCTACGAAAAAAGTACTGTAAAGAAATAAAGCAAATTATCAAAGGATACAAAGTTATTTCTTTTGACATTCATGTTTTTCAAGTTTTCTAGAATGAGAAGAGTACTGAAGGTCATAAAGATAAACAAATTTCAAAACAGTTTTCTGTCTTGATAAGAATATTTAAACAAGAATGCGAACCATAACCTGCTTGTGCTGTCTTCCTTAAGCCTTCTTTCCAGTGTGTCCCTGACCATTCCCCTTCCTGTGTGCCAAAAGGAACCTGCCTCCTGCTTTCCCACCTCAGGGTCTTTGCTTACTAGAAATGCCCAGCTCCAGGGCCACTCAAAATATTGGGTACAAATCCAGCTCAAGGGTCATATTCTGCATGAAAACTTTCCTAAAAGCTAGAACCACTGCTATTCTAACTCACCTCCAACTCCTCCAACTCCCTGTAGGTCTCTTCAGGTCTTTAGTACACATTAGTTCTATTAGTAATAGTAGCATCAGTAACTAAAATAATAATTTACTGTTTGAATTTCTTTACTGTACCCTGAGCACCTCAAGGCCCTTTGGCATTTTGAAACACCCCAGTTATAGTAAGCATCATTGATTGTTAAGTGGATGATTAGTAATTTGCCCTAGGGTTTGAGGTGAGTCCAAAAGAGAGTGGAAACCTCAAGTCATTTTTTTCTTTTTTCTCTCACCAGCTGCGCAGCATTATTATGTATTTGGTTAGTATGACAAGTCTGTGATTTAAGTATCGATAGCTCTATAGGATTAAAAAATAGGAATCTTGAGAAAACATTTAGGTGATCCTTTAATAAACAAAGCACCAAAGGACATGTTGTCTCTCTCTTTACTAGAACGAGCTTGCTATCTTACCTTGGGCAACTTACATCTACAGCTCCAGAGAACTGTTCTAAAATTAGAAGAAATGAGTTTGGATTAAGAGCTCCTAAAGCCCCTTCCAAATCTAGCGCTCTCTAATCCTGAAAAGATGATAAAGCCAAGGCTGGCATTCAGGGACTTGTGTTGTTACGTTTCAAATATTATGTCAAAGTACCATAATTACTGCCAATGCTTAATTACTTATTGCATGCTCAATCTGATTTTTGGTTCTAACATCATCCATCTCCTATCATGTTATTTTTTTCTTCCTAGAATGAGTTCAAGCTAATGGCTTTCTCTGTGATCTGTTTGCCTTCTCAAGAGGAGACCTGCCTTCCACAGTCAACAGCTGTCCCCAGTTAACCTTTCTCTTAGCCTCTGGTACCTGGGTCCTCATGATTCAGCAATCTGCACTACTGAAGAAGATCATCCTCACAATAGACCACCAATAATTAAATTTTCTATTGCACTAGTTCTAAGCTAGGTAAGCAGCACCTTCTTCACAATACATAGCTTCATCTCTATTTAAACAACCAACTTTCAATACATTCAGTGGTAATTTGATTGATCATCTATTAGCTATATGGTGTTATACCTTATGAACTGTTTATAATGCATAGCATATAAGCTGCCACAATACAGATCTCTAACATTTATTTCCCATTTTATAGTTCATGGCTAATCTCCACTTGTATGTGTGCAATTCATATCAATGATTGTGATTGTTGAATTGACTTTCTAATATATTACAGTTAAGAAGTAGCATAAGAGACTTACTCCTGACACACTGTTGAGGTGAATACCTCTGTATTAGTCAGCTTTCAGGTGCTGAGACAAAATGCCTGTGCACAACAGCTTAGAGGCCACTGAATCTGAATCTAAGGGGCATCCGTGCAGTTCACCCTCTGTACCTGCAGATCCAACCAACTACAGATGGAAGTTATTTGAATAAAAAATTGTGTCAGTATTGAACATGTACAAACTGTTTCTTGTCATAAATAATACTGTAAACAACAGCTGTTTATACAACATCTGCATCATGTTAGTATCATAGGTAAGTTAGAGATGATTTACAGTGCATAGGAGATGTGGGTAGATAATATGCACATATTATGACATTTAAATAAGGGATTTAAGCATTCATTTTGATATCTGTGGGAAATTTCTGAAGCAATACCCTGTGGATAACAAGGGAAGACTGGAATTATAAAAAGCCTGATAGTTCATATGTGGATCCATAGGTATCTGTGTCAAGGGAAAGAACAATATGCTTAAGTCACATGTCCCTTGATAGACCATAAAGCATAATGGTTAAGTTTAGGTTCTGGCATGCCCCACTGCCTGGGGACACACCCCAGCTCTGCCACTCGTAACTTAGGCCATTGGCAAGTCACTTTACCACTGTGAACTTAATGTGTAAATGGGGATATCATACCTGTCTCATAGGCTTATTGTGAGCATAAATGAGATAACACATGTAAGTGCTAGGATTGCCTGGCACTATGTGCTGTGTGTCAGCTGTTATTGTTGCCTATGGCACCTCATGCTCAGGCTGAATATGTAAAACCATATACACTTAATTCTACTGATATGAAATACAACCGTATGCATGCACTTGTGTCATTAATTGGAAAGGAGATTTAGGGAAGCTAATTGATTTAAGTTAATAAATCAACTCTTTCTGTGGTCTTTACAAAGCATTCATACTAGTACATGCATTATCCCATTTTTATATATTTATAAAAACTAGTCACTTTATTCCCCTTGTGACAAACTCTTCAAAGTGTTCTGTTTGTTTGTTTGCTTTCTTGCTTGCTTTTTGAGAATGGGTCTCACTATATTGCCCAGGACGGCCTTAAACACTTGAACTCAAGTGATCCCTCTGCCTCAGCCTCAAGAGTCCCTGCAATTATAGGCATGTGCCATTGTGCCCAACAAGGTCAGTGAATCCTTTTTTTTTTTTCTTTTCATTTTTTTTTTAAGAGACAGAGAGTGTGTGTCAATTTTTATTTACTTTTTCTCTGGTTTGTTTTTCTGACACTTATGTGGTGCTGGGGTTTGAACTGGTTCCTCACACATGCCAGGCAAGCGCCCTACAGCCAAGCCACCACTTCAGCCCCAGGTCAGTGCATTTCTAAAGACTTCATTGTTCCAATCATGTCCTGACATGAGTTGAGAAGCCCCAATAATCTCACCTTTCCCTGTATGCACACACCCTTGTGATATGATTTTGTTATTCTTTCCATAAAGATGTGGAATCTACTTACCCACCTTTTGAATCTGAGCCATTGGAGTTGCTTTGAATAACAGAAGAATATGGCAGAACTGACATTTTTCCAACTTCTGAATATAGGTTGTAAGAAACTTCACAACTTCTGGTTTTAACCTTTTTTGCTTTGTATATAACCCAACTACCATGTGAAAAATGCTGAGCTAGCCTTCTAGGTGATGCCTGCTGCTAGCCTGCCAGCTAGACTCAAGGGCTAGCAGACAGCACCAATCAGTTCCAAACTGACCAATCTATTGAATGTAGCTGCATGAGGGCCCTAAGGCAAGTTAAGTTCATCAGATGACCACCCAACTAAGCCCAGCCCAAATTATTAAACATGATAATTATGATCCAAAAAGAAAATTATTATTTCAGGCCACTGAATTTTAGACCAGTTTATTACACAGCCAAAGCTAACTGAAACACATACTATGTGCCATTGAAAGCCCTTTAGTTCAGTGAAGGTATTTGAGCTATTAACAACCTTTCTGGCCTTTTTAAAGGGGGCTTAAAATGAAAATGGTCATTATAAGACAGTGGGCACAAGCTCCCCACAGAGAAAAATATGTAACAGATGGTTCCAGGGGACCATTTCCACTGAAAGACATCGGGTTTGTGTGGGGATGAGGCCAAACATACTTGAGACTTGTAATGAATCATTTTTTCAGTATAATTCATCACAATATTTATATTCGGAGCCTGTTGATACTTTACCAAATAATTTAAATTAGAATATCTCTAATGGTTTGGAATTAAAAAATTTTTAGAACTGACCAGGGTCATAAATTCAGAGGTCTTCAAACTCACCATCACAGAATTAAAAATGACCTGAGGGCTGTCACCTCCAATTTTCCATGTTATCTATTTTTAAATATTGAAGACCCAATCAATATTTCATCTGAAGAAAAGGTTCAGTGAGTAGAAATGTGTGAAATGACACAGACAGAAACAAAAGTAAATTAATGTCCCACCCCCTCCACACAAAGTCAGGTTTCCAGACTTAACACCAGCTCTACAGATCCATTATAATCTCTACTTCTCAACTAGGAACCTAGGTTCAGTTGCTCAAAATAGGTCAGCATGGAAAAGCTCTTACATAACCACAATCCTGAACCTATATCCTTCTACTTTGCCAGTGTTTGGGAACGTGTAACTTTGTTAAGGCCCTGCCACAGGTTGATTACATACTATATACACAATTGCTCACTCAATGTCATTGTCATCATAAACTGAGATTCATGGTTAATTCTTAGAGTAAAAATGACCTGTATTTTGATGTTCTTGTTTGAGTCCCCAGAAGAAGAATTGAAGGAAAAGAGCTCAGTTTCCCTACTGGAGTTCAAAAGAATGATGACTTAGGACTCTTATCTGCTTAATCTGTATCATCCATGCAAGCCCTCACCCCTCAGGAAGTCCCTGAGGAAGGGAAGATGGTGTCTGCTTCACAAAGCTCACCAGGCTGACCATGTACTTCTCCATCCGGATTCTGTTTGTTCACTTGTAAATAAAGGGATTTGAACTACTTGCTTTCTCTGTCCCCATTTCTCACTCTTAAAAAATGCCATGGAAATCAAAGAAATTAGTACCTGAGTAATGTGTGTTAAGGAATTTCTTTCAATAGGAGAGAACCCCTATTTCTGTGGGTTATATTTTTAAAGTTTTTCTCTTCTTTTCACGGGCACACTTGGTATGAGTACAAGGTGTTAGGAGAAGGACATTTATTCCTAGGGTGTTTTTGGCATAAGCAGGAAGTGCTGTAAGAGCTTCCCTTGCAGATGAGCGTCACAGACACCTCTCCAAGGGGTGCAAGCAGAGACCCACTCAGCCTTTGCTGAGGAGATAGCAGTCTGAAAGGTGGGGCTGGAGGTGAGAGGAAAGGTGATGGGAGGCAGCTGGGAGAAGCACAGTGTTAGGCATCCTGAGACTCGTCTCTACCTCAGATTTCAGCTCAGGGTGTGATGACAGCAGACATGGTCCTCCCCTGCCTCGGGTGTCTCCACTCTAGAAAGAGGCTCTTGGTCTGAGATGACTAAGGAACCTCATAAGGTGGCCTATGCCTGATCATACAACTGCATTCACTGGTTGGTGTGAAGTGAGTGTGAAAACATGCATTTTGCACCTTCTTTCTACCTCACAGATCATCTTGGACTAGTCTCGTCCACTTTGGGGACTATGTACCTGTGAATGAGCTACCTTGTGGATTGTCCTATTTGAAAGTCAAACCCCAGAAAAGGAATATATTTTGCTCTTTATGCAAAGTGTATTTCTCGGGGCTGTAGTGGTGTCTCAGTGGTTAGAGAGCTTGCCTGGCATGTGCAAGGACCTGGATTCAAACCCCAGCACCACATACTCAACTAAATGTTGGAAAAACAAAGGCAAGATGGAAAAATGAATAAAATTTATTTTCTTTTTCTCTCACTTTCTCTCTCTCTCTCTCTCTCTCTCTCTAAAAAAGAAAAAAAGTCTATTTCTTGAGATATTCAATGAATCAGAAAGAACCTGAAATAGGGAGAAAAAAAACCCCACAGCTATGGGGAGATTATCTACTTATCACTGAGTATGGGACTCACTGCTTCTCTCAAACAAACTATAATAGATCTGGATTTTAGAATTCAGTCTCTAGGAGACTGAGGCAGATGCTAGGTTCAAACGTTCCCACTGCTTGCAACCTGAAACTCTGGTAAGTCAGCCAGCAGAGAAGAACAGGATAAAGACCACTGGTCTCTAGTACTTGGAAAGCCTTTTCATTAAATGGGTTGCCAGGGCCGGAAATCCCCTCCACAGAAACCCTGGCAAACGATCGTTTCCTCTTTGTTTCAACTTCACTAGCAACTGGAGATTTACTGCTGTGGTGCAGCAACCTCTTTCTTGGACAGCAGTTAGTTAGAAAGTTATACCATGATTGTTGCCTTCCTCCACTGAGTGAAGAATGCCTTTTGATCTTTCCCATGTGTCAAGCTTTCTAATGGAGAAAGAGCATCTCCTTTCAGGATTGTTGACTGCAAGCAACAAAAACAGACTGGTTATTTCATGTGAATGGAGACTATATCAAAGTGATATTGGCGCTCACTTAGGAGACCGAAAGAACGAGCTTAGACAAGACTCAAGATCTACATTCAAGATCAGGCCCATGCTCTGAAACACAAGTGTTCTGAACTGCAAACTGCAGACCATTTGCCAGTCTTGCAGGTGCTCTGAACTGCAAATGTTTTCTCCATCTATGCATCATTCACTAAAGATTCAGAGTCCTGGAAGCTGGGAATGGCCAAGCTCAGGCAGGCCACGAGCTTTAGACTAAGTGAATTTATGATTCAATTCCATTTTTCTTCTAAAAGGATGACCATAAAGACTTTATCAATGAACACCCTGAATACAAATCTGTGGCTTCCCATATTATACCCTAACAGTGCCTTGCTCAAACTAAGTGTCCACTCCCTGTCTCCAGAATGAATGAGTATCCTCCAGAAGACTGTTCTGTAAAGGTGAACCAATTCTGCCATCAAATCCAGCTGTACCTTCCAACCCGTTAATGCCATGTATAGCTTTATGCATCTATAACCTGCACTAAAACCTACCAGTATCACTTAATGAACTTTTTAATTGGCTCTTTAAAATGGTAGTGCAATCAGCCTCCTCATTTGATTCATGCACAAAAATCTACAGACAGGCTGAAAGGGAAAATGTGAATCACGGTTTAAATACATGCTTTTCAATTGCTCCGTAAGACAAACAGATGTATTAATTAGCACATACTTTAGGGCATGTTATATACTTACATGGAAGAAAATGAACAGATAACATCTCATCAGAGGCAAAGAAGATTTGAGCTCTGACCCCAAAATCAAAATGGCATCGTGTTTTCAAAATTGGCTAGTTCTGAGAACAATGAAGTCAGGGACCAAGAGCAGGGCTCTGAGGGTCTGAGCAGACCAGAGAGGTGATCGCTGGAGTTAGGTAACAAAGAGACTTGTATAAGTGATGCATATGAACTAGATCACAGTTTTGGCATTGTGGGGGAAAGCTTTTTAACATAGATGTATATGAAGAAATCCATTGTCACAGAGCTAAGACTTTATTTTTTACTTTTTATTTTTTGGTACTGGGGATTGAACCCAGGGCTGCTTAACCAATGAGTCACATCTCCAGCATTTTTTTTTATTTTTTTATTTTGAGACAGAGCTTCACTAAGTTGGATAGGGCCTTGCTAAGTTGCTGAGGCTGACTTTGAACTTGTGATCCTCCTGCCTCAGCCTCCTGGGTTGCTGGGATTGCAGACATGCACCACTGCACCTGGAGAGCTAAGACTTTTTGAAAGGTCTTCAGTAACACAATTGTGCTCTTACTAGCCCAGAAGATTCAGGCTGAGATTAAAGATGAATTTGCTGGAGTGCATGGCATTAAACTAAGTATTATAGTATTCAACTAAATATTATGAAGATGTTTCCTACCTTGTAGATGACATTTGATAGGATCACATGGATGCAGGCATGGATTTAATGAAGCATATCTTTCTTCTATTTTGTCCCTGCTGGTTTTTTTTTTTTCTTTCTTATCTTATAGATGAAAAGAACATTTTTTTCCTTAGAATGAGGATCATCTGATTCGTTCCCTGGCTTTCTTTGATATCCATCACCACCCATATTGTGTAGTTACTTGATGTAAGTCTTATCTTATTGGACTTCAAGCATCAGAAAAAGACAGATTCATCCCTCTCTCCCCACTTACTCCATGATGCTCACCTAGAACACTTGCATAGAATATTTCCAGTGTGCATACTGAATGAATGAACTGTTAAACAGAATAGGAAGCATAGGGCCCCTTCTAGATCAGAAATAATTTTTATAGGTCACTTTAGACAAAGCCATGTAAACTTGGCAAATAAATTCATCTCTCTGGAGCTTCCCTGTAAAGTGAAGGGAAAACGCATTGGCTAGATAGAGGATGCTAACTAGGTTTCAACTTACATACCTACTTGGTTGACTTCTCTGGGCTCTATGCATAGATGCTTTCTTTAGCCAGATTGTACACTTAAAGTATGAATAGGAAGGATCCTGCTTGGTAGAAAAGAAATTGGGCATTTTGAAGATTCTGAGCATCTGTAAATCCATATGCACCATTCACCTATATAGGTTGCTGTATCTACTCTGTTTTACAGAATGAAAGAGAAACAACTTGTGAAAGAACAACATTAACAGAAAGCAAAAGGTGCAAGTTTTGGCTGCCCTTATATGTAGATATAGTCTTTCCCTCCAGGCAGTGCCCTGGAAAAACCAAGCTTATCAAATGTTCAGGTAGAGCTGAGCAGAGGGGTTTGTGGTACGCCTGTACTTTCAAAGGCAGGCTGATGGTCTGATGGATAACAATGACCTAGGCTGCTTTCTGAGTCCTACCCTAAACCAGATGATTCATAACCTTGAGCCTGGAGCTGGGGGGAAAAATTATACTCAAAAATTTTCCAAGATGATTCTGACATGAAACCAGGATTGGAAAGCACTGTTTTCTATGGCTGAATCATAGTCCAAAAGTCTCTGAAAAGGGTGAAACAAATAAGATGATAAAATGCTAGAAACAAATGTAAAGTCCTCAATTTTACAATAACAAGAATTGGGGAAACCTAGGCTAACAATAGCATGTGTAGTAAAACTGCAGTGTACTTAGCTGTAAACTCATGATGAACCAACTCTGAGACATAGCCTCCCCAAACAGCTACAGTGGTACTGGGTTGAATGTATAGGAGTGCTATTTCCAGAGCAAGAGAGAACTGCCTGTTTTATTCTGTACTCCCAGGAGACACATGACTTTTGTTCTTGATTTAATAGTAGCAATTATTTGTTGGTAGTAATGTCTAATAGCAGTGGCAGTAGCAATAATTTTTTATGCAGCACTTCATCATTTATAAGTTCTCTATGTTCAACATTTAATTTACCCTAAATAAAAACTTCAATTCAGTTGTGTGGATGAAGTACGGACTGTTCGTGAATCACAACTCAAACCTAGAACTTCTGTCTTCCTCATCCTGTGTCCTATCTGTTAGTTGGGAGAATTTATAGGCTAAAGCAGTAAGATAGTTGAAAACTGTGTCATCAGAGGGACTAGAGTAGTTTACTCTAGAGTAGACTTAATAAACCTCTAACTATTGTCTCCAAAGATCTGGTGGCCTTTCTGGGGGAAAAGAGGACAGACTTGTCATGGGAGACCTCAGAGGGAAGAATGTGACCAATGGTAGAAGTTAAAGGGAAACAGACCTTGGCCCACACCTTGACCCAAGATATTTCTTAATAATCAAAATTATTAATAATCAAAATAGACTGCCATAATAAATAATCAAAGTAGACTGCCATTAGGCAGACTCTGGGAAACTATTTACTAGGAACGCATAACAAAGAAATTTTGGATTGGTGACCTCAGAGGTCCTAGAAGGGATTGAGTTGTTGTGAAACAACAACTAAGTCATATTCTGATGCTCAGAGTTGCTGGAACCACAGGTTTGGAGACAGGGAGTGTGGAGGAGAATGGCCATCTCAGGCATGGGAAGCTCCATCTCTGTATCCAAGTGGCCAAGAGCCCAGCCCTTTTGCCCACTGACTGTTCTGGAGAACCTCATGCCTTGACTGAGTTAGAACGCCGGGGAGAAACTTGATGCCCCTTAAGCTTTGGGGAACCACAGTCTCTCTCCTTTTTGTATTTATTTTGTGAGTCCGATTTAGACTCAGAAAACAAATGTAAAAAGAACCACAGATTCCCAGAGCTTAAGGCACATACAGGGGGTTCGGTCCACCTGGCCACATTACAGATTGAGAGACAAGGAAGTGTGTGACTTGAATGACAAACATCATGAACTATTGGAATTGTGGGGTGGGGAATCTGAGATCACACTCCATCTGGCCACACCTCTACATTTTCCTGAGGAGTGATTGACTGAGATCACAAAGTGAGGGATGGCATGATGGAGAGTGAAGCCCAGCTCCTGCTCTCTCAGTGTGGTGTCCAGGGGCTACACCTTTCACCTCCTGTTTTCCACCGAGGAGGGTCTCTTTGTCTCAGTCTATTCTCCTAGGGAAAGTACCCTTTGCCTTGGACGCTCACAGAAGACCACCTCTGTCAGGCACAGTGCCATCTTCTCAGAGATCAGGCTGCAGGAGGTGTCCAGCAGGGCTGTGGTTTGGTGTAAAGAATGCTCTGGGTTCACAGCGCAGTGTAGGTGTCTCAGAAGCTGTGTCTTAAGATCACAGAGGTTTTCCAGTGAACACAATAAACATTACTTTGGGTGGTTCTACATATTAATCCTGCTCTGGGTTGCTTTCACATATGTATTGTATGCTTGAGATCAGAGTTAGTCTTAAGGGTGAAAAATATAATTTAAAGTGAAATAAGACTTATCTGCATAGTAGTGGAGAATTTTTTTTTAATGTGGTGAAGACATAAGCAGCATTTGGTGTTTCTTTTCTCTTCCCTCCCTGTTCTCTCTGTCTCTTTCTCTCTTTTCCTCCCTCCCCCCCTCCTTATCTTTTTTCCTTTTCGTCTGAATTTTTCACCCAAGGCTACACGTGCTCATCAACCAAAGAATGAATGTCCTTGCTTTCAGTGCTCAGATATATAGCTCTGATTCTGGGATGGTCTGTTCTGCCTTTCAGCTTCTTCACCCACCTCAGAACGCAACTGAGCCATCCAACACTGTTTCTTTATGAAATTCAACACTCGAAGTCAATGCAAAAATACTTCTTAGGTCTAGCTAACACCCTCATTTGTTCTGAGTTATTATCTCTTCAAGGCCTAGCATTTGCAGTAACAAACACCAGAGGTTATCAAAGACCTGTACTGACTGTTTCAAAATTCTTCTTTGTGTTTGCTCACCACTCTTCGAAAAATCTTCCTTTCTCCACTGGAATTTTCCACAGTACTCTACCCCAGGGGTGAATTTTTCTAGTGAGGAAATACAAATAGCCCACTTATAGATTTTGAAAAAAATGTACATCCAACATGACTCTGCTTGCCATTTCCACCTGGGAAAAAATTCCCAAGTCAGAAGATTCCACTTTCCAATGTCTAATTGCCTAGGTAGTTACTGTCTAGGGTTAAGAATCAATTTCCCCAAATGTACTCAAGAAAGAAAGAAAAAAGAGTTTGGAAACTAATTTTTTCACTTCCTGAGAAAAAGGAATGAGTGTGAAAGAGCAGGGTCCTCCTCAGGACCAAAGGCCTGGCTTCATTTCCTATTTCCATTCCTTATTATACAGACTCTTGGGTCTGCCATTTAGAGGGTAGGTATCACTACATACCCCATAAGTTTGCTGTAAGGAAAACATGCATTACTGAATCTGAAGCATGGCAGGATGGCTTCCCTGGTAACAGAGGAGCTGAAACTTAGGTCTGGAGGCTGGAGTGAGTCTGAATATGGGGACTTTGACAAGACAGGGCATCTGATCTGGAATGGATAGGGCAGAGATCAAGGGTACAGCAGGAGGCCACGCCCGGCCAGACCAGCCCACTGAGGGCCTGGGGAACATCATGCTAACTGGGGTCATCATAAGGTTGGGATTTTCAAATGATGATATGAAATTCACAGCTGGAAGTGTGGAGAGGTGTCCATCATTGGTTTTGAAATAAAACCATATTCCAAATTGCCAGAACTGGAAAGACTCTCAGTCTAAAAGATAGGGGATCTTTGGTGTGCTAGAACTATATGACTAGGGCTTGATCGCAATGTTTCCTCCTCTAGTTATAATATGCAGTGATTTCTGGTGTGTGAGCATACTCCTTAGTGTTTAACAGGAAAGGAAAGATTATGCTGAAATTTAATTTTAAAAAAAGAAAGGAACCCTTATGATTTATTAGAACTGGTGAGCTGTGCACACCATTTCTAGTAATTCCTGGCAAATGTTTCCTAGCAGAAGCAGCTTGCTTACCCTTTATGAAATATTTGCAGAAAAATGAGTACAGATTGTAAGCAGGAAGACACAATCTTCCTGTCTCTCTGACAGAAATATCTGTCAGGAAGATACCGAAAATCATCAAATGTCTGATAAGAAAAGGAAAAAGGGGAAATGGCATTTGATGCTAATTCTATTCATTCAGTAAATATATGTCAAGTGCATATTGTAAGCACTCTCTGCACCTGGCCCATGTGATTCCTACTTGATTCAGGCCCTCAGAAAGTCAGTCTAGTGTTGGAGAAAGGCATGTGATTTAAAAACACTCTGCTTTATAAGACTTAATGAAATAAAAATTGGAGAAAGAATGGATTTATCCTAAGGAAAGATTTCATACAAGGTGATTTGAGATCCCCTTAAAAGATGAATAAGGTTTTGATAGATGCAAAGTGGGCAGAGGGGACATTCCAGGCTGAGATAATGAGATGAACAAAGAATTGGAAATGGGAAAGTCAGGGTATTTTTAGGAGAGAAAGGTAGGCCACATAACTGAAACAGAAACATGGGTGATCTCAGAAAGGTGACCAGAAGGGTATTAATTGTTTATTCTTCAGTCACTTTAATAGTCATTAAATTTCCAAATGAATCTTACTAGAAAATTTTACACACACAATGTTAATTTGAGGGACAAAGAACCATGAATAAGGAGTTGGGGATTTAGCTCTGTTAGTGGTAGAGCGCTTGCCTAGCATGCACAAGGCCCCGAGTTCGGTCCTCAGGCCTAAAAAAAAAGAACCATGAATAAGACACTTTGGAAGATGACACCAATATTTAATAATCCAGTAAGGAGTGTTCTTGCTGGTCAGGAGGGTCATATGGAAATGATAATAATCCCAAGAAATGGATCTTCATTTTCATTATTTTCTTATTAATTGTAAAAAATCTATTGTAGCTGCCAGAGTAACCAGCTGCAGACTCACTGAGTGCAGTGGAATACTCAGACAAGTCATTTGATGTCTTCCAGGTCACGTAATGAATTACCTGGAGTGGCTTACAGGTGATTCTCAAAAACAAAGATTCGAGGCTGAGGTTGTAGCTCAGTGTATAGAACACACTTGTCTACTTGCCTAGCAAAGACAAAGCCCTGGGTTTAATCCCAAGCACCGAAAAAAAAACAAAAACAACAACAAAAAAAAAAACAAATTCTGTGACCACTTATTCAAAGTTTAGGAGACCCTGCTACAAACAAGACTCTGACCTTAGGACCAATCAGATGACCTTTTGGTGTCTCAGCTTCCTCCTCAATGGTGGCAATATTACAGTGCCCTGAGTCACCAGGGGCGGAGGTGTCAGGGGCTGGTGGGCGGTAGCAGTGAGGCCCACTGGAGCAGTATTCATACTGACTATACGCCTTTCTATAGTCCTGCCTGCCTCACTCTTAAACTCAGGACCATCTGCATCATGGACTTGGACATGAAGTAAACAAAGTCATAAAGCCTTTCACAAGGCTACAAAAATGTAAGTGATTATATGTGATTGTCTAAAAATGAGCACTGTAACATTTACCAAACCTCTACATGTAGTAGAGTCAATAAAAATACAAGTTGTGGAGTCCAATCACATATATTTCACACAAAATTTACTTACAGGGCAACAATCAGAAAAAAAATTTAGGAAAATGAACACTAATGGAAGATTGGAGGGAAGATAAAGCTTTTATCAAAGGATGTTTTGGAGAATATGAACTGTAAGACAAGTCAGGCTTGGTGGCCTACACCTGTAACCCTGTCCAGGTCCAGTTTAACACAAATCAATGAAAGATTTCAGAGTTGAAAGATGTCTTGATATTCTCCCTCCTTTGCAGCAGCAGAGTATCGCTGGCACAGGGCAGCTAGTCCCCCAAGGAGAACCAGTCTCCCCTGTGGAAAGTTTGAAAGGTTTTCTCTTGTGTGAAACCACAATCTTCTCTCTTAACTTTGGAATCTTAGAAATCCATAAGTATGAGAGTCCTTGAGTCCATCTAAGCCCAGCCCAGAGAGTGCAGAAGTGTACCTTCTACAACCCAGCCTATGGAATGAGCCTCTTGCCCTCTCTCTCTTGATGTTTCCCTGATGGGTTTGTTAGCACGCCAAGTGAAAGTATGCCATAATTGAGAAGGTCTAATTGTTAGAAAAGATGAGCCTATTTCTTTGCTGTGTCCTAGTTCTCTGCTGTTCTTTCTGTGATCTTGGGTCCAATTAGCTGAACTTCTGGAATCTTCACTTCACAGAATAAGTCCTATCTACCTTTGAGTTAACCATTTGGATGCACAGAAATGCAAGGTTAACTTTTTTTTTCAGCTAATTATTCTCAGTTGTTCAGTTCAATCCTCTTTCCCAATCCTTTCTCCCATTGGGCCCCTGGTCATAACAGCTAGCTAAAATGCCTCTCTCCCAACATCTTTCCATTTGAATCTACCATTTATGGAAACATAGATAACATGTCCCCTCTCCAAGATACTTTTCCGGACCCCAATTAGAAATCATCACTACTTCTTCACTCAGATTTTAGTTGGTCTCCACTGTCTACCCTCGTGGTTTTCTGCCTTGATTTTGTTTATGGGCCCATAAATTAAAGGAAAAGTCACATTTTCTTTTCATTGACCTGATTTTGGTGAATATTGAAGTTATCACTCATTTTCAATTTGAAGAATTCATGGCATTCTCAATGTTCCATTCTAGGCTAATTATTCTACTTAATATTTACATTCATAATTAGGATATTGGAAAAGAAACATCATTCCCTGAATTATCACTACAAGAAATTATGCAGGATGGCAGATATTATGTCAAAGGTCATATGCTGTCATCAGCACAAATTAGAAGACTTTCAGCTCAACAGATGGACCATTTTGAGTCTTTTTTAACTTCTCCATGCCTTGCTTTGCTTCACTTATAAATGAGGATAATAATATTCTCCAAACAGGGTTGTTCTGAGGGTCAGCTGAAGCACTGATATGTCAGTGCCTGGCTCATAGGAGCTGTTCCTTAACTGTGAAACAAAGGCAAGTGAAGTTGAATTAGAATTCAGCATGACCCTGTAAATTAGAGAAGTTGACATGAATGCGTGGGATTATGCTTAATTGAGGGAAAAAATGAGTTCTCTGATAGAAGAACAGTAAATAACTATTATACAAGGAGGGGATGACTACTTATGCTCAAAATAAATATCAGAGTACCATACAAACATCAGAAACTATTAGGTGGAGAATGTAAAATTTAGAAAAGAAATTACCATAAATTCAATAATATTCAGTGAGACATTACTAGCAAAATTCCTTAGGCCTTATTTACAGTTCTTTGTCTCTACACTATAGTTGTGTAACATTAGTAAGGCTATATATATTGGAGTCTAGGTCTTCTCATGTGCACAATACAGAAATTCGGAAGAAGTGATCTCACAGAACCCATCTATCTGTCCAATTCTGATCTATGTAGCTTTTTGTGTGTGGAACTGGGAGCTGAACCCAGGGGCACTGTACCACTGAGCTATAACCACAGCCTTTTTTTTTTTTTTCTCTTAATTCTATTTTGAGACAGGCTCACTAAAATGCTGAGGCTAGCCTTGAACTTGCAACCCTCCTGCCTCAGCCACTTAAGCCACCTGGGATTATAGGAATGAGCCACTGTGTCTAGCATGATCTATAACATTTTATTTCACTGTAAAGCTCTCTCTCTCTCTCTCTCTCTCTGTCGCTCTCTTCTTTTCCTTGCTCTCTCTAAACTTCATGACTTTATTTGTGGCAAAAAAAAAAAAAGTGAGTTCAAGCCTAGGGACATTATTAAAAAAAAAAAAAACATGGAAATCTTGATGGTGAGAGGAGAGTGGTAACGTTGGTGTTTTAGTCAGCTTTGCATTGCTTCA
>PVKS010034669.1:0-20692 GCA_004027875.1 Aplodontia rufa
TCCCTAGCTCTAGGCTAGTCCTTCTAGTCCCTCAGGAGGACTCTTCCGTTTAGTCCCTCAGGAGGACTCTTCCGTTTAGTCCCTCAGGAGGACTCTTCCGTTTAGTCCCTACTCCTGTTCAAACAGGGTCTGCTAATTAAATTTCAACTTGCCATTAATACTTACAATTGGTTTTCACTGTCCCCGTACGGGCCACCAGCTTGCCGCGTTCGACCTGCGAAAAGCGGCAATAACGACACGCACACGCTTGTTGCTTGCTTGCAGAGATCTCTCTCGCGCTCTCTCTTTATTCAGGAAGTTACACCGTTTATATAGGGCAGATAACCCAATCAGTAGGTTGTTGCTACGAGGAAGAAAACTCTCCTGCCGGCTCCTATTGGTTGTCTCTAGGTGGTCAGATATTGCAAGCATACGAACCAGGAGCAGCAAGAGGTTAGCTGACTTGGCTTGGCCAGCTTCCAGCCACCATCTTAAAGCTGCCTGCGTGGCGTGGGCCCCGGGTGCCGCCCACCACAATTTCATGAAATATTCTTCCTGCCCCTCTCTCATTCCTCTCCTAAGACTCCAAGGAATGTATGTTAATACACTTGGTAGTATTTCTCAGAACTCTGAGGCTCCGTTCATTTTTCTTCGTTCTTTTTTCTTTCTGCCTTTACTACTGGATAATATCTATTGATCTATTTTCAAGTTTCACTGAATCTGTTTTTTTACAGTTCAAACTTCTGTTTATACTCCCTAATGATTTTTCAAAATATGTTACATTTTTCACATGTATCTTGTTTTTCTTTTAAGTTATCCCTTTATTATTATTATTGTTGTTGTTATTATTATTTTATGCAAAATAGGAGATTTCTAGGATATTTAATTTCCTTTTGTTCTATTTACCATAATTTTTAAAAGTTATTTTCTTGATGCATTCCCCTAGGCATTACTGATATAACTACAAAGTTTCTTCTATTGTTTTTTAAGATAACGTTTTATATCTCTTAATAGTCTCTGTTTACTAAGACACTTACACACATTTTCCTTTAATTCCTTAGATCTTATTTCCTTTTATTGTTTGGACATATTTATAGCAATTAATTTAAATCTCACTACTAAGTCTAGAGTGTGGCATTATTCTAGACTACTAAGTCTAGAGTGTGGGAGTTTCTATTGCTGTTCCCACCACCCTACCATGCATGGACCATTTTATCTATTTCCTCTGTGTGTGTGTGTGTGTGTGTGTTTGTGAGTGTGTAAGAGACAGAGGGGGAAACAGAGAGAGAATATCTTGTCAAAAAGTAGGTATTAATATAACATGGCAGCTCTGGATATCAATTCCCTTGTTCCTTGAAATTTTATGTTTTCATTGTTTGCTGTGTATTGTTATTGTTGTTGCTATTATTGCTATTTTTTGTTACATTCCATTAAATTTATATTGCATTGTATAGATAATTAAGTCTCTGCTTTGCTAGCTTCATTACTAGTTAATGAAATCACTAAGTCTCCCAGTCTTTGCAGAAGAGGTTTGTGTTTACATTAGAATTTTACTTCAGTGCCCTGACAATTCAGAGTCGTTCACAACTCTTCTTTGGATTTCAATTTGACTTGGTCAGACCTTCTAGGTCAGAACTGAGAGATTAGAATTCTTTTGGTATTTTTTTGGCATGTACACAACCCTGCACATGAGCATTATATTGTTGATTTTCAGAAATATGTTAGTTCGTCTGAAGCCTCATATTAATTGTACGTTTCCTTTATCTTTGATTTGCTTATTTTTAGTCCTAGTTATTATTGCTACCTCAGGTAGGTGAGATTTCAAATAATTGTCTATGATTGTTTTAGACGAAGTTCCCTAGTAAAGGCTATTTCCCTGAAACAAATTCTGAGTTAAATGAAATAAAAGCAAATTATGAGAATTGAGCTTTGTGGAAATAATTTAAATAGGTAAAAGGTGAATTCTCTGCTATTTATTTTTATGGAGAATTTCCATACAGTCTTTTTTCTCCAGTGACATTTAGGCTGCCGATTTTCATAGCTTTGATTAGTTCTTCTACTGTTTTCCGAGGTTACTGTGCAGTTAAGGACAAAGGATAGATAGGAATCCATTGTCACATCAAAAAAATCATTGTTTTACTAAGGGCCTTATTTTTACTTAAATAATGTCTTGAGTATTTGACCATGTCTTTGGTTAATTTTCAGAATTCTGAAAAGGTTGATTACTAGCAATAATACTTTGCTAGCATTCTTACTGATTTTCTGGTGAAGGAGCTTTTCAGAGTCTGAAGTTCTTTTTCTTGAAATACATTTTCAGCCTGCACATCTGTTTATTTCAATATTCTTAATACTGATTCTTAAGTAAATAAACATATGAAGACAAGGAAATTCAGAATAAATATGTAATGCTCTTCTGGCTTACCAAAATCAAAGGTGAATTTACTATGGCTGTGAATCTGATAGGAAGCCCTTATTTTTCTCTCATTCTGGAATTAAATGTGTATTCCATACTGTGAAAACAAAATGTACAGTACGTTCTTTAGTTCGAATTGTAACTTAAATTTCTTTCCAGAACTGGAATTTACTCAGAACATTTCCTCACAGTTTTATTTCCATTTCTTTCAATAAAAGAATAACATATTCTGTATGGTGAAAAAAATGTTATAGCTCAAATTTTATGTGTAAACCAATACTAAACATCATGGATTATACATTTTCTTTATATAACTACTAAATTACAAGACTTCCAGATGCTCCTACTTGTAAACATGTCTGTACCAAAACATTGTCTGTTTAACTTATATCCGGAAAAGGAGCTTATATGTTCTCTATAAAAATAAACTGCTACAATGCCTCATAACCAAGTTGTATTGCTATATGTGTTTTTTCTCTGTTTTGTCTTTTCCTTGCCCAAAAATTAAGAGGAAAAGATCTAACATAATTTATCAAAAAAGATTATAAAAATGTACTTTCCTGGACCTATGTGATAATTACAAAATAGGGAATTAGCCGAAAGTATGATGATTGTTATTGTTATTTACAAAGAAGTTACTCATATCACTTCCTGTGATCCACCTTTCATTTCCATTGCTTATATTACTGCTGTTCTCAGCTGCTTGCATCCTTTATATATTCATTGCTATGACTTCATTCATTACTTACTAGCTATCAGGTATCAATTGTAAACTTTAAAGGAAAGGATTAGGCCATATTCATTTGATTTGCTTATCATATTGGCTTTATGAGAAAATAAACTATAAGATAATGGAATATTATAGCATTGAGCTCATATCTTTGATACTATAAATGTTTTTGTTTCATATAAAATTGTTACTATGTGGTTATTTTTACTTCAAAACTAGAATTTCAAGTGACTCAATACAGTTATGCTTCAGCTGAGTAAACATCACATCAGACACCAATTCATGTAGCAGGTGGAATTTTATATGACTTTAGGATTTATTTTGGAAATCATAAACTTGATAATTACCACCTTAAAATATTAGACAAGTAATTCTTAATGTCTTGCCTGAATCTCACTTTGATTCTCTTTTTTATCATTCACTTTACTTGCGATAGATAGAACTTTTTAACATCTAGACAGGCATATCAGTTTAGATGACCTAGGCTGGAAGAAATTGAAAATCTTTCTTAAACTGGACTCATCTGTATGGATGTTTTTGGGTTGCCAAAAGGAATCCAGAGGATTATAGAACTGAGAATCAGCAGAGATTGTTCATGTTATTGTTATATTCTCATGAATGTTCCTTTTGCTTGCTGGCTTCAGTTTACACAACAATAAAGGAGAAGGTCATATTTCTATTTTTCTTTCTCTTAATCATAAATTGTGCTGAGAAATTCTAGCTTATTCCTACATCAATTAAAATTATTCCAGAAAATGATTTTAAGAATCTTCTTCCAAGTTTAGGTTATAAATATATAGAAACTTAGACACTGGAACAAAATCTTGGTTTGGAGAGGTAAATGAAAATGTGAAAATGGATACCTGGGCAGGAAATTAATTTTTTATATGACATAATTGTTACTGAAATTGTCATCTTGGAGGAAACAGAAATTTCTATTGTTAAAAACAGGAATGAATGTGAAGTAAAAGGGTCATTTAAAATTTCTATTTAAAATGTATATATAGAATGACAGTTTTTAGCTCTTAGTACCAGCTTTGTAGCAGAGACTCAACTCAACCATAGCACAATGAAGCAGATCTTATATGTCAAAAAGCTGTCTAACACTCTGTTAATCTTGGATTTTTCTTTGGCAATCTAATTATTTGTTTTTCATAAATGATATAGTAATATTTCTTGTTTCAAAATTTGCTAAGCTTTCTGAATATTAGTGAATTTACTTTTTTAAAGCATCATGCTTTCAAATAGTGAATATTGAGAAAAATGTAACAATTTTAGCTCTATTTCAAATACTGTAAGACATATATGCTTTCTCATTCATTGGACAAATTTAAGATAACATTTTCATATTTACTTGTAGCTACAAAATTAGTAGCAAAATTTTGATCAGATCTTAGAAATGTGAAGGAAATTCTGTAATCTTATTTGATTCCATTATATATAATAGAAAGTCCTCTATTTTTTAATCATCCCATATGAGACATTTATACCATTTATTTAAAAAAAATAAAGAGAGAGGAGGGACAGTGAGAGACAGAAAGAGAGAAACAATTTTTATTTTTGTTTTTAAAGTGGCCTTTGTTGCTCTGAGACTTCATTGTGTATGTGGTGGTGCTGGGGTTTGAACTCCTCTACTCGTGCATGCAGGGCAAATGCCTTAACCGCTGAGCTACTGCTCCAGCCCTTAAAAATGGTTTTGATTTCTCAAGAAAAAGTCTTAATATCTGGTCAGACTTATTCCTAAGCACCTCAAAATTTCCATGATATTTTGAATAGAAATTAATTTTAATTTTAAATTTATAGCCTAGTTTCTATTGTTAATTGGGTAAAAAATGTTATTATTTGTTGTTTATGTAACTAGTGCTATTGTATGAATATTTATGCTTCCATAAATTCATATGTTGAGATCTTTACCCATAAGGTGACCGATTTAGTAGTCTTTAAATTGCTTTTACTTTATTTTACTTTTTGGTGGTTATTAGTTAATGAGGACAGACGTTTTATGAGTAGGATTAGTGCCCTTCTGATAAGGAAGTTTGTTCACCTCTTTCACCCTATGAGGACACAGTGAGAAGATGTCTTCTATGAATCAAAAAGTGTGCACTAACGAGACACCAAATTTACTGACATTATTTTGGACTTCCCAGCTTCTTGACTGTGAGAAATAAATTTCTGTTGCTTATGAATTACTCGGTTTATGCTTGTTATGCACCCTGAATAGTCTAAGACATCTAGACAATTTTATGAACATTTTTACAATTTTAAATAATTTGCCTATAACTGTGTTGTAATTTTCTTGTTTTCAAATGATAATTATATTTTCAAATTCATGTGCTAATTTATTTTTTCTTATCTTATTGATTAGCTTGTAGTTCTAATAGAAAATAATATAGTATAAAAATTAATGGACACCTGTTTTCCTCTCAACTTCCATTAGGTTTGCTGTTTGATGTGGGATTTTGATAGATTATTTTTTGCTTAGAGAAGATATGTTCTCATAGCTTTCCTGTGATCGTCTTCATAAATGTTGTTCCTATACCTTGAAGGAGTTAAGTGAGTCTCCTTGGGTTGTTACTAAGGAAAAGCCTAAGATTTTCTGTGTTAAGGCAGTATAACTGCTGCCTTTAATTATACATAATTAAAAATCCCTGGCATCCAATTTCTGGGATCTAAAATCTTATTATAAGTTTTTAGCTTGCATGAGTAAATTTTCTATGTCTTATATTCCTCAATGAAAAACTGATGATAATAATAGCTATTTTTGAAAATTCAATGTAGTAATATACATTCAAATAATTTGGGATAATACTTGAAATATACATAGTGTGGAAAGTATGTAGTGTTATGTTAAATATGTTAGATATATACGTATGCAATTATATCCATAGTAAATATACCACAGTAAATATGCACAGTAAATATAATATTCATAGTAAAATCATCTAGAAGATAGAAGCTAACAAATACGTTTAAAAGCATTCCTAGAATGATATATAAGTTTTAAGAATACTGCTCAATTTGACTTCATAATATTTTATTTAGTAAGTTTTCATCTGTTTTTAAAAACTGTGTAATTTTCCTTCTTTATTTTCTATAGAAATTTGTATGGAATGAAATGATCTATTCTTTGATAAATGAAAGTTACCTACATAATAAGTTAGTAAACATTAAAATACATTTTGTTTAAAAATAAAGCAAAAATTTTAGACAACTAGAAACAGAAGGAAACTTATTACTATTGTAAAATGTATTTATAAAAGCTTGGTGGTAATAGAAAATTATAAAACATTAATATATTTTTCATATCAGAAACAAGACATATGTGATGGTTACTGACCACTTTGCTGTAGAATATTAGTCTCTATCTTAACTGGAATAAATCTGAAGCATGCATTTTTATTTCCAGATTCCCCATAGACTAAACTTCACCCATCTAAAGTGTGAACCGGTTTAAAAGCATGCCCTTTCTTTGCTGTCATTGTTTGTATATATTAGTTTCTCATCCTCACATGCAAGATACACATCTTGCACTTTTCAAATAAACTGTTGCTTGTGAAAATTTTTCTTGGGATCTTCTGTTAGTATTCTAGGACACAGATCTTCAGGATGTGTTTTGTACATGTATGCGTTGTGGCAAGGTGGAAACAAGAAACCACTAGCCAAAGGTATATGCAGTAGTAGTAATCCCTGAAATGGTCTATAATTACACCTGTGATTGGTTGGAATGGGATACAGGTAGAAGAAGAAACACTGGCTTATGCCATTATGTGAAAACTATGATAGCACTATAATTGAAATGAATGTGCAATTGAATATTTTTCTGTTCGGTATCATTAATAAAATAAAAGAAGACAATGACAGGCACTTTCCACCTAACTACCAACTTGAGATGCACTGTGAAGTCCAGAAGGATGCTACAAAAGAATTACAGAGACTCTCATCTTCTGTGGTTAGAAGGAAATGTATGTAAAAACCATGCTTAAGATCTGCATGGAAAAGCATTATAGTGAGATGAATGGATTGAGTATGACACCTGTGAAGTTCAAAACCAAATTTCAAAATAAAATGTGTAATTTTAAGCACTGGGCATTTTGTGGCATCATCTGACTGACAGGTGGAATACACTGTTGAGAGGACCACTGGGAAGAAATACTATTTGCTTCTCTCATCATAAGTCTCCACCATTCACTTGTGAACTTGTATTTCTCTGTGCACAGTTTTAGGTTCTGCTGGAAAAAAAATAACAAAAGATAACTAAAATGTGGGCAGAGGTAGCTTCCATTAAGAAACTCTAAGTTTTTACTTGTCCTGACTCTTAGGATTATGGCTGCTGCTTTGTCATTTTAGAAACCTCCTGACAGTAGGCAAACACAAGGAAATAGGAGTTCATTAAGTTTAAAAATATCTGTATTTATCAATACTATCATGAATGACAATACAAGGATTCTGTAACGGTGTAGATTTTCATTATTTATACACCATAATAACTACTTGGGCTCCCTTCTTCTCAAGTACTCCTAAGGTGCTATGAGGAAAACTATATAGCACCCCATGTATAATAGCATCAATTGTAGGTAAAGATCATGGAAAAAAATAATTTGGGCATCTATACAAAAGAAAGAGGTAACTGTCCTTCAAGAATCTCTGTGGAAACACGGTAGGAAGGATCCTGAATCCTCGTACTTGAGAATGTAAGCTAGTGTCTGCAGGAGACAAGCCTCGTGCTTCCAGCCTACAATCCAAAGGATATCTCCACATCCAGGGACATGCGTGGGCACAAACAGAGTAAAGGGTGAAATGCTGCAGACCCTGCTGCCCTGTCTGCATGCTTTCAATGATGCTAGGGAATTTTCAACTAATGGTGCTTGCATTACTTTGCTTGAAGATTTTTTTTTCATTTCTTTTCTCATGAAGATGTGGAGGCCACTTCGGATGGGAAACAGGTCAGAATATTAGGATAATCAATACTCTGTGAAAGCATGCCTATGCCACAATTAAAGGAATCCAAATTAAAAACCTAGCATTTATGCCTTTTGTGAGAAAGGCAGTTTTTATATCTTTCCTCAGCATTTCTTAATATGGTGTTATATTTTTTTAAAAAGTAATTATACTAACAGACAGCATTGTCAGAGTGACAACCAAGTGATTTGTCCCATAGGAATCTGTGATAGTTAATAGCTCATGCTCCTTTAATATATTGGGATGCTGGATATCGTGTTGACACACGTTGCCTTAAAACAAAAACCAAAAATAAACAAAGAAAAACCCCTAAAATCTGACAAAGAGAGGTCCGATGTTGTCTTGGAAAATGGAAGAGCCTGGAGTCATATTAAAACTGGGAGTCAATAAAAGCAAGGTGTCTGAAGACTAAAATAAGACTGGGAAGGAAACTAGCATCATCCTTGGATGAGATATTAATGCAAAATGCTGTCCCTCCCAGGTGAATAAACACTCTATGGATCCACTTTTCTGAAGCTGATTAAAATGAATCATTTTCTAGATCAATAGAGGTTGGCTGATCAATTCCAGTACAGATCCCACATCCAGCTAAGCAGCTGAAATTGAGGTTTTTCACTTTTTTTTCTATAATTTGCCACAATTCATTTGCTTTTTCCCCAGGGAATACAATTGTATATTGAATTAGGACCTACAAACTTGAGTCCTTGAGGATTGAATACAAAAGGAAAAGAGGCTGGAAAAGAGGGTACGAGGCGCAGAAAGTATCCAGACCTCAACAGATCGAGGAGATTTATTGCAAGTTGCAGGGACACACTTTCCAGGCGGAAAGTGGCAGCTTGCCTTTTAGATAGGTGATCTTTTATGAGCTGAATTGGTGGGGGAGGACACAGAAGGAATTTTTCTGGTTAAACTAGGTTTTTTAGTAGGGTAGCAGACTGGGTTTCGTTAGGGTGGGAATACTCTGATAAGGGCCAGAGGCAGTGCATTCCGATGAGGGCTTCAGTTTGTAGATGTCAAACAGTGAGTAAGGGGTTTGCTGCCTGGTCGAGTGACTTCTGGTGATTCTCCATGACCACAGAGGCCACTTTACTGCCAGCATGTATGTACAAAAGAGCTGCTACACATCGGCCTCTAGATGCACTCATGGAGATAAAAATTATTGGCTAGGGGTCTCAAGAGGATCCAATGCAGGATTCACTTGCCCCCAACCATGTGGAAAAACCTTCTGCTGGACCATAGTTGCTCATTACAAAATTCCTGATAAAACAAGTCATAGCCATCTCCAGAGCTGCCACACAAGGACACACCAAAGCCATATTGCTGGTCCAAACTGTTGAGGGAAGGTCCCCTTCTTTGCCCCCATGCCAGCAGGAAGTAGCCAGATATGACATCATCAAGCCAATTCATTATACCCCTTCAGAGTCTAAAGTGATGGACATGAGGAAATACTCAGAAATTAAATTTGTATGGACAAAAGTCACTAATTTCCTAAGCAAGAAACTAGGAATAACTGAGTAGGGCCATCCCTAATTTTATTCCTGTATTCCACAACTCATGTACTTTACTTACTAATGACAGAGACATTGATGTATAGTGTATATGTTTGTGTCCTGGTGTCCTGAAAGATAATGTGTGCACTGGGTGTTAACCTCTAAGCCAGTCCATACGTGGTACTTCTGTACAACTCTGCTGTATCAGGTTGTCAGCTTAGGAATGTGTGGTATGAAGTAGGATCAGTATAGTCATGGTCAAATCCTTACTGGTGAATGCTCTTTAGAATAAAATCAGTGCCTTGATCCAAGGCAATAGGTGATACTTCTTTTGGGACCTTTGATAAAAATACTGCATGAAACACCCAGAGTAAGAAAAACAAATCCCTCCCTACCTATCAACCTAGTTGGAATAAAAAACTTCCTCTTCCATGATAAAAGAGATCCAAGGAAATCATCCTGCCAACAAGCATGTATTTGTTCCCCTGAGGAAGATTCTTTAATGGAGCTCAGCATTAGTCACTGGTGTGTTGAGTTGTATGTTTAGTATCAGCAGTAGCACAGCTTCCATCTTTAAAAACAAGAGTTTTCTGTTCTGAGTCTATTTCACAATTACTAGAGCAAATAAGGACAGAGGCATATAATGTCCACTGACAAGAAAGTTCTATCCTTTGGATTTCAGTATTTATTTTGTAGGAAATGCTTTCTGCTGGACACTAGTTGCAATGACAGTGTCCTCTCACTTTCTGTCAACTCATCAGACAGCTAAGCCATTTCCACTGTCTGTGTATCTATCCAGGTTTATTTATACCTAAGGTCGAGTCTCTCCATACCAAGGCATATCACATGGTACACTGCCCTGAACTCTCCCCACTGGGTGGACTACTTCTAACCAGTCTTTTAGGCTTATCACTTAGTCAAGCTGCTGTATAGTTTTTGCTCACATTCACAAATCCAGTTGGCATTTTCTTTAAAAATGGGTCATGGGAAACCCATATGAGGTTGTAGCTGTGAAATGGGAGAAAGGTGTAGATGAGACTGTTGTCTTGGCTGATGTCCATTCCCTCTGGACTTGTTTGAAAATGTGCTGCTTCCATTTTACACTGGTTTGCTACTGCTATCATCTGAGCTTTGGACTTTTGGTTCCATCAGTGCCTAGATCTTGATAGGCAAGTTTATTTAGATATTATATGTTCCATAGTCTGATGCTGAATCTCAATTTGGTCTCAGTAGTATTTCAGAAACTACTTTTTAAAAAAACTCATTTATTTTAAAAAAGTTTTAGATTTACAGGGAAATCGTTAAAGATAAGTGCAGAGCTATTCATAAACTTTGGATCCAGTTTACTCTATTATTAAAATCTTATGCCTGTATGTTTGATTTGTAACAATTTATGAACCAGTATAGATACATTATTTTTATCTAAAATCTATTACATATTCAGACTTCCTTAGCTTTTACCCAGTACTTCTTTATTTCCTGTTTTGGGCTCCTCTCCAGAACACATTGTTTTTTTGCCTTATCTCTTTAGGCTGATATTGAATGTGAGAGGTTCTCAGTTATTCTTTGTTTTCTATCACCTTGACAGTTTTCAGGAGAACTGGTCAGATATATGTAAAACACCTCTCAACTGAGATTTGTTTGATGTTTTTCTCATGATCAGATAGAAGTTAGATATTTTTGTAAGGAAACACACAGAAATAAAATCCTATTTTCATCAAATTATATCAATGATATATGTTATCATTAGGACTTGCCACTATTGGTGTTAATTTTGATCATTTGTTTGAAGTAGCATTTGCCAGGTTCTGAATGTATGTTTCCTTGCTATCCTGCCTCCCCCACCCCCCCACATCACCCTTTGGGAGGAAGCACTATGTGCATTGTGCAATAGTGTAGTAGGGACATAGAATCCATCTGTTGTAGAGCAGAGGATCTACATGAATTATTTGAATTCTTCAACATGGAAAATTTGCCCTTTTTCTTTCATTATTTTATATCTCTATGGACTCATATATATGTGTCTTATACTTTGGGTTATAATGATCTCATTTTATCACTGAAATTGATCCTGATTTAACTTTAGATAGCTCTTTCAGTTGGCCCCTTTGAGATATCCTCATCATTATGGTTTTGTTTGGTTTTGAGCTTTTTTTTACTTGCATGCAGAACAAGATACTCTAACATGGTACTGTTTATTTCTTGTTATACCCCTGGAATCAACTATTTCTCCAAGGAGCGCTTGTTCCTTTCACTGTACAATAGCATTAGAAGCCAAGATGGGTGCCAGTTACTACCCTGAAGCCATTACTTCTGGGTCTTTTGAGTGAAAAAGCAAACAAGTATATGTGTATTCTAACTTAATATACATTAAGTCAAAGTTGAGTTCATTCTAATGTCTTGTACTCTAATGTATTCCACATGATTCATTCTTTCTTTCCTCAGGGATTTCTTTTTAAAAAGGTTATAGTTCTTTCCTGCAGACAGCACAAATCATTTCTCTGGAGCCACAGGAGTTGTGCTCTGACTGTGACATTTGTACAAAATCGTTCTAGAGGTTCAACGCATTGTAGTATATTGTTCCTCTACCAAATACGTCTATTCTACTCTGTGATCCACCATGTCCATTTCTTTAGCATCAATGCTATTTGTTAAGAGCTCAGACCTGATATAGGATGCTTTATGCCCCCTATTCCTTATGAATACAACCTCAACTAGTACACTCGAATATGTCCACTTCAACTAGTACACTAGAGTCAGCTGATAAATGGGATAGAAGAGTATCCCAAATTGTGGGATATATTAACCATAAGATTTTAAGATAACTAACAAATGTTGGGCTTCTTTTAAGTGGTAGGTGGTCAAATTGGATTATCTTCTTCATTTCATTGGAAAGGATGCACTTGCAAGTCATAAAACTCTAGGCCCATTAAAATACTCCCTTATTTGAAAGGGCTTTGAATCTTTGTAGAGATTATCTCCTATTATCCAGAGATAATACAGGCTTAATCCAGGGTGTTTGCCAACTTTCATTGTCATTTGGGTCCATTTAGCAAAATGTTAACATTGTGAATTAATGTGATATTGTGCTGAAAGTAGAAATCACAGAACAGGAGCAGGGAAATGAAAACAGTCCTACGTCATTACAGTTATTATATGGGCTTGTCTATCCTAGTGAACATGACCTCCTTCTATTTCTTTGTTTAAAGCATATGGAAAAAATTAGCTAAATCAATTGCTGTACATACCAAAAGGCTTACTTAATCTCCTTGAGAAATGACACGACATCTGGAAGATAAGGTACTATGTCTGGCACAACAATTAAAATTGTGCTATTATGTTAATTTGTATTTGGTCCACTGGCATTTACCATCATCCATCTGGATTTTGTAGGGTATTGACTAGTGGACTACGGGGTAAGTATCTTTGGTAGCATTCTGTCTTACAAGGTTCTGAGAGTGACACTAAACTTTGTCTTTTCCCATAGGATGTAGTATTGTTTCTTAGTCATCATCTCAGGGCATTACATCATCTATTTCCTTTTATAATGACCCATCCTTTTTTTTTTTTGGTAGAAGTATTTTTTATTAGATCTATATAGAGATAAAGTTGAGGGGGAAATATTATCAAATCATCAATAACCAATGTATATATTCTTAGTTGTCCAGGACTAATGCCAAATCATGGATGCCCAGCTTGGATTTCCCCTGTTGCTGTTTCCCCCAGAAGAACTCCTACTTTAAATGGGTAACTTAAGGAATCAAAGTGAGAATTCTGCCACCTGTTCTATATGTCCATTTGAATTTATGTTCATAGACCAGTGACACAATCTCTAGGACATGAACTAGGTGGATAGATGGACCCAATGGATTAACTGTAAGAGAGCTTACTTTTGTTATCTGACCTACCTACTCTAACAGCGTATCATGGTGACACTTTGTGTCTCTGGGCAAGTCTTCATTGATAGTGGACTGTGCACCAGACTAGAACTAAAGAAGAGCATAAATTTCTAAGGTAAGGTGACTCTTTTCATCAAAGTGCAATTCTTCAGAGGAGGGGTAGGTATGACCCAATTTCCGACAACTTTTGCTAGAAGCTGAAGGAGGGTTAAGTATGGGGAAAGGCATCAGTAACATCTACTATAGTTTAGAAATTTTCAGAAGGCCAAATCCAATTTTTATTTTTGCTGTGAAAGCAAATCTATGTTTAATCTAACAAGAAAATTAAGTTTAAAGCCTTAAAATTCCATACAATGCAATAAAAAGTACCATAGTCATGAGTAATATACTAGGAATATACACAGTGTTTTGTCACACACAAGAAAAGCAAACTACTGGGTTTAGGAGTTGAGCTCAAGATACTTTTCTTATTTTTGTTTTTTAAAATCAAACTTTTTATACTAAATATATTACCATTGGAAAAGAGATTGTTTATTCCATTGATAAGGGAGATCGACTAAGCATGGGGACAAAAGTAGTAGTCACATTTGATTTTTTAGGGTCACAGCGTAATATAGTTCTGATTTCATCCTGCTTTGAAAGCTTAGATTATTAAACTACTTTGAATATTAGACAGCTATGTTCCAAGTAATGTGTTTCTGTCTCCCCTATCACTGTAGCAGATAGATTTTTATTACTTTATTTTATATATAAAGCTGCACTAAATATGAATGAAATTTAGATATTTATATGTGACCCCAAAAAGGGCATTGAAATGATCATGTAAAATTGACTACATGTTCTTTAAATATGTGCTTAGTTATCCTTTATGTAGCTTATATCATAGCTGCATCATAGCTGCAAATTGGCTAGCTTTTGGAATTTGCTTTATTTTTAGGATGCAATACACATATTAATATGGCCCACCAATCATTTTTTCTGATTTTCGATTCATGTGAAAGTTGTGAATTACATTGAATTGCCTAAATGAATCTTCACACTCCCCCAACTTCCTGTGTGTTTGCACTCTGTCTGTTTGAACGTTTATATTTAGAATTCTCAAATATGCCTAGGGAGTAAAAAATATACAACAGAAACATCTGTTCCCCTTGGCAAAACTGCTTTGTGTTTTTTTTTTTTTTTTGGAGGGTCAAGAAAAATATCTAGGGATCTATTTGAGGGGTTTAGAATATCTTTGCACTTTTGGCCTATGTGCAGTGATTAAATGTTCACACACACACATGCATGTACACACAAACATTCAAGAGAAAGAAAAATGTACACAAATGGTAACATACAAAGGAATAATGTTTTTCTTTCCAACATATAATTTTTCCTTACTTTAACCAGCTTGCTGAGTCCTGAGAACTTGACCTCCTCAGTCCACTGTTATATTACCCCATCCCTAACCTCCTTCAATCTACCTTTAGATTTTATAAGCATGAAGGTAATGTTTCTAAAATAAACAAATTTTCTTTGATACAAGCTTATGTGGTTGCTCCCCACTTAGCTAAGGTCAAAATCATAAAGCTTATTTATACCTTTTGGCAAAGCTTAAGGCTGAATTCACTTCTTAGAAATGTACTATAAAGGTCACAGCTGAATGTGCTGTGGTTCCTGTTAGTTCTTGCTGGGCAAGGCCTCAAGCACACATTTCCCATTCTGAACAGCCTGTTAAGGGGTGCCTCAGGAAAAAAAAAGTAGTGATTTTAACATATCTACTTCTGTCTAATTCCCTATTCAAAATTTTAAAATTCATCTAAGCCTATGGGGCCAATTAATATTTTTGAAGGTTGAAGTTAGCCCAAGACAAAATTAAACCTTTAATGTTATTATTTATTTTACAGTGAATACCTCTAACATACTATTGTCTTTTGCTTGATATAAACAAAATTGTTGCTGGCTGTGCTGGGAAATCACAAAGGTCTTGCTAATGGGAAGTGACTTTAAAGACAGGGAATATGAATCTGAAGTTAATTATGGGTTAAACATGTACCTTTAATTGTTGGATCTATATTTCCAGGTATATACATAATTAATTCAATGTTGATTTTAGATTATGATGTTAATCATCTACAGGAGGGTATAAAAAGTTTTATCATCAGAGTGAAATGGGTCTGTCATCAAAACATTTGCTTAGGGCTTAGAATATTTATTACTTTCAAAACTGAGATGACTTTTATAATCAACTGATGTAATACTTAATGGCTAACAAGTACTACAAGAAAGTAGTAATAATTTTATTAGTTTAAGGGCCAAAATTCTCAGGCCATTTTTTTTGTGTGTGTGTGTACCAAACTTGGTATTTATATGATTTAACTTAATTTGAATTTTGAGCCTTCCTTCTACCAGATGCCAAAAAAAAAAGAAGAAATTTTAATAAGTTGTTCTTCACTTCAACTCATGAGATTAATTATCCTGGGAATTCAAGCAAGGTTAAGATCAAGTTTATGGCCAATGTTTCAAAGGTGAGATATATCAGGGTCCTAGTGATACACTTATGATTGCTTTTACTATGAAATCCTCTCATTTCTGCGCATTGATGGTGGGCCCATAAAAGTCATTGGTTCATTTTGATGCAGTATTTCATTTTGCCACAGAACCTTTCCAGGGACAGACTATAATGCTAACATTGGGGAAAGAGGTTGACTGTTATCCATAGAAGGGGTCATTGTCTTCTGTTTTCCAATAAAATTCCTTCCAATTTTCTGAGTCTCCAGGAAAAAAAATGGCCACATCTCATAGTTCAGTATATAATCACATATCTGGCCAGATTTTCTATCCAAGTAAAATTAACAATTATGTGCAATGCACAAACACTTTCCCTCTCGTAGAATTTCCCATCAACACTATTCTTTAAGGATATCTCATAAACAGGTTCTAATCCTGCAGCAATCACTTTTAGGGTGGTATCTGCTTATCTGTGAACCAGGGTCTAATTTTCTATTTTCCTTTCAAATGATTGTAAGCCACTCCTCATGAAACCATAGGACTCAATTAGGAAAGAGAAGACACTGTAACAGTAGTGTGGTCCATGGACTTTTGGATCAATTATTCATTTAATTTTTCTTATACATTTGGATACAGCTTGATCCCATATAGACCATTTCCATTTGATGTTGGAGTGCTGCTCTTTATGCCCAACTTTCTAACATGTTGGATGAAATAACATCAAAATCAAGACGAGTAACCAGGTCACATGGTGACTTTGTGCCTCATTGTTAAATATTTGGTCTCCATTAAGGTCTAACAGCAGGTCAAAATCTATTTCCGAAAACTAGAGTATTCATTTTCAGAAAATGGCAGCACTTTGCTTTAAAATCCAAAGGTCCTGCACTGTGATTACCTGTAGGGCTCTGCCAATGTCTACAAATGGCATCTGTTATTTTTCACTGTCACTTAAAGCACCATTGGATCTGTTAAGTTCACATGACCCAAGTGTCAGAGCAGCTTACTAGGACTTGTTACAGAGCCTTCCCTTGTTTTGGACTGTAGTCAAAACTAGTAGCATTTCAGGTCACTTGGTAAATAAGCTGGAATGACACACCCAAATAAGGTATATATTGCTTTCAAGATCTAAAGAAGTTAGAGTCTAACTAGGCATTATATCTCCTATTTGTCATAGAAAGGGACAGAAGCAAAAAATAAGCCTGCATCTTAAAATATATATATTTTGAAAGAACTCCATGCCTTGGACCCCCTACACATTTCACTGGGGTAGAGGCATTAAATATTTGCTAGATTTATTTCCTATCATCTGACATCTCATTGTCTTACCAAATAGGTCTAGAATATTTGCTACCTCTTTCTCAGTAGGTCTAATCAGCATGAATCATCAATATAATATACCCTTGATATCTCGTGAAAGGGAAAGATGATCATGATCCCTGTGAACTGAATTCCAACACAAGGAAGGAAAAAGGATATATCCCTGAGGAAGAATGGATGAAAGTTTATTGCTGGCCTTGCCAGCTGAAAGAAATCCACTTCCAGTGGGATTTACGGACAGAGATAAAGAAACAGAAATCAATAAAAACATTTGCCGAAGCAATAGTTGGATACCAGGTGCCCAGCAATGTGCAAATTTGCTCAAACAGTGAAACCATCTGGTACAGGAGCTATAATTTGAGTCATCACTGAGTTAAAGTTATCCAGTTTCATTCTCTGAATTCATTTGGTTTTTAGCACATAGCTAAAATAGGCAAGATGAATAGGAATGTTGGCTAAACCACCATCCCTACATCCATCAACTCATTGATAGTGGCACACAACTTTGCAGTTTCTCCAGGAATGCAGTATTGGTTTGGTTTGGGATTATTATTTTCCTAGATAAAGGAAGTTCCAGTGGTTTCCATTTGGCCTTTTCTGTTATATTAGCCCTCATCCTACTCAATATGGAACCATTCAGAGGACTCTACTAGTTACTGAGAGTAGCCATTCCAATTTTATATTCCAGAACCTAGGGAATAACTATAGGATGCATTTTGGGTACACTATAAGTCAAAGCTCAGCTAAAACACCACTTATCACCTAACTTCTTTAAGTACTTACTTTGAAATACAGACCACAAAGGACATTTTGGGTTTCCTGAAATCAGTGCCAATTCACAGACAAAGTGCAGTGAACATCAGAAAATCTGATGATAATTTTCTCCAAGGAACAGTTATCCTGGGGAAAGATCATTGGTCCATTTGGGAAGGGATTATGATTTGAAGTATAAACTTCCTGAGCACTTACTTCAGGGGAACTCCCAACTTCTTCATTCAAACATTTTGGGTTGTAAACTGGTGCATCTGGAATTGAAATTTTATTGAGGGACCATTGCTGTATTTCTAGGATTCAAGTTAGACATTTTTTCACTAGACTTAAAATTTTCCTGCTTATATAGATCAAGCAAGAATTTAATACACTTCATATCTACTTCCTTTCTAGGAACAACATGACCAACTAATTAGTCAACTCCATAGGTCTAGATCAGTCTCAGTGTTTATTTATTTGCTTCTGCTCTCCATAATAGTAACTACAACCATTTTGCCTTTGGCAGTTGAATGACACCTCTTGGCCCCTATCACCACAGGATCTAACTATTCTTAATGCATTTGGGTTTTTCAGTTTAGTGGCTGCAGTTCTCTCTGTAAGATATCTATTATAAAGATGTATCTCAAAAAACTTAATACCAAAAACACAAACAATCCAACCAATACATGGGCCAGAGAGCTAAGTAGAAACTTCTCAAAAGAGGAAATCGAGCAAACCAATGAATATATGGGAAAGTGTTTTAAATCACTAGCAATCAGAGAAATGCAAACCAAAACTGCATTACGATTTCACCTCACTCCGGTAACAATGGGCAAATATGAAGAACATAAACAGTAACAAGTGATGTTACTGTTATTTGTGGCGGGGGGGATAGGAACACTAGCACAAAGTTGGTGAAATTGCATACTGGTGCAGCCACTCTGAAAAAAAAAATAGATCCACCATAGGATCCATTTACACTTCTTCTCTTCTTTTGAGTATTTTCCCAGAGGACCTAGAAGCAGCACATTACAGCAACACAGCAAAATCTATGATCATAGTGGCTAAGTTATGGAACCAACCCAGATGCCCGTCACTGGATGAATGGATCCCAAAACTCTGGTATGTATATACATATATGTATATATATTACAATGCATATATATATATGTATATAACAATGGAATTCTACTCAACAATTAGAAACAATGATATTGCTGCCTTTGAAGGTAAATGGATGGCAATGGAAGAAATCATGCTGAGCAAAGTTAGCTAAACCAAGAGACTCAAAATTCCATTGTTTTCCCTCATTTGTGGAAATTAGAGCAAAATCCAGGCTTGGGTCAAAGGTTGTCAAACTTATGTATTAGACCCAGCAAAGGCATAGAAACACACAATCTAGGGGAATCATAGATGTGGGAGGGGCAGGGGACAGTCAGAGGGGAGGGGACAGAGAGGGAGGGGAGGGGACAGAGAGGGAGGATAGGGACGGATATGGGGAGACAATGAAAAATGTAGCACACTCTTTATCCCCCTGAAAATCCAAATAATACTTAAGCAATCATTTAATTCTGGAAAATTCACAATCTAAACCTTTATATCACTTGTAGGGGTGAAACATAGAAGAAACAAGAGACTGGGGTGTGGGCATTGTGGGGGTAATTCTGGTTTAAGAACAAATGCATATTATATTGTTACTTTATATGCATTTATGATTGTACAATCATACTATCACACATGTACTCGATTCCTTATTTCAAAAAAAGATGTATCTCAGAGCTCTTCAAGGATGCTGGAGTTTTATTCACAAATTTATTTCTCATAGTATTCGTATGTCTTCTATAGCATCTCAGTATCTTCTGAATGAGAGCTCCACACTAACATTTAAGTCTCCCTAAGCCTCTTAATTCCTTTGTCTGCACGAACCAAGACAAGTCTGCCATTTCTGATTTGCTCATTTTCAGGCATATGTTTCAGCCAACCAGTTAACTATTAGTATTCTTTTAAATCCTTATGTAGCAACATTAATTACAGCAGTTTTGCTTAGGGAAAACTGAATAACTTTGCCTGTATCAACTTTATGCTCTTTCAACCATTGTCCTATAACTTTGGTACTTATTCCTACATATTCTCCAGATACTTATCTGCACACAAAAAAAAAATTCAAATAGCTAGTTTGTATTGTAGCATATACTATCATGTGTCATATTTTGTATCCTACTTTTATGAGCCTTCAGGGACTTGACCCCCCCATTATAGGACTAAAAGAAAAAAGGGATGGTGGGGACAGGGTGTTTGTTCATATTACATTGACTTTTATAATAATTGGCTACCCTAAATGAACAAAAGCCCCTCTTACCAGTTACATTTGAATTTATTACCTCAGTCCACAAATGGGGAATCGCCTTCAATTCATATATTCAAAAAAATTTAAATCAAAATTTTTAATTTAAAATTCATGCTTCTTTTCCACTAAAGTCGGGAACAAGACAAGGCTGTCCGCTCTCACCTCTTTTATTCAATATTGTTCTTGAGACACTAGCAGGAGCAATTAGGCAAGAGAAAGAAATCAAAGGGATAAAAATAGGAAGAGAGGAAGTCAAACTCTCTCTATTTGCTGATGACATGATCCTGTATCTGGAAGATCCAAAAAACTCCATCAATA